>PVIH01006779.1:0-107193 GCA_004025045.1 Sigmodon hispidus | reverse complement strand
TCCCTCAACTGAAGAATGGATTAACAAACTGTGGTACATCTACACAATGGAATACTACTCAGCAGTAAGAAAAAATGATATCCTAAAATTCACAGGCAAATGGATGGATTTGGAGAATATCCTCCTGAGCGAAGTCTCACAAACTCAGAGAGATAAGCAGGGGATGTACTCACTCACTAATGGTCTCTAAACAAACAAATAAGGTTTCTTTTAAGTAAAGAATACTTATATATAAACAGGACTTACATTTTGGGGGACTATTTTAGTGTTTTAATTATTTACTGAGAGAAAAGAGGTTAAGTATAATTCTTAATTAGAATAGATGGGTACTAATTCTTCCAAATCTGTGTGGTATTTATAAAAGAACTTGATATGATCTTTGTGGAGAAGACATAGGTAAATTCTGGAGTCTGCCTCACAAACAGCAAATCAGAAAAAAATAGGAATCTCTAGCCTCTAAAGGCTCAGTTTGTAGCTCATCCCAGTTAGTAATTGTAACTAAACAGGGTGTCTATGTATGTGTGGGCATGTATGAAAATGAGGATAAGTAATTCTGTATTTGTCTTTGAGGAGCAAAATGCACCATTATAAAAAAAAGCAAAAATTAGCATCCTTCTTGACATATTCGAAAAATGATCCCATTTATATGAAAGAACTGGAAATGCACAAGATGTAACGAGCATCAGATTGTTAAGACCAATCCTGCATTCTCGCGCGTGGCTGGGAATGGCTCTTATTTAGCAGTTGTTTCTGAAATACTTGCCGTTTTTTATTAACAGGGTTTCCAATGTCTTCAAGAAATAATCAATAGGAACAAGAAATCCAATTCTAGAAGGAACTGTCCTCTGGATCAAGAGCTACATGATGAAAAAGACAACATGATGGTCTTAGTCTTGTAGCTTCTAAATTTGGATAAACATGATTATCAAATATACTTGATATATAACTATGCCCTATGAATACATATATGGTATAGCTTAAGGACACACTCCACTGTTTTGTGCATATCTCTTTAGAGACATACTTTAAAAGTAAAATGCTGTTATAACAAGTAATGCAGGATAGAGAAAATATTTGTGATATGGTACCTTCATCTACATTCTGAGAGTAAATAAAATCCTAATATTAGACCTTAATACAGATAATCTAAATATGAGTGTCTTAAAAGTCTTGGAATGAGAAAATTAAAACCATGTTCTTTTGGTCCAACTAGTGGCATAGTTTCATAACAACACTTTAAAAAATTTGAACAGAATCTAATATGAAGTTATCAAAGAGAGTAAATAACAATAATACAAATAATCAATGAAGGAATTTAGGGAAATTAGTGAGTAAATTAGGAACACTTTACATGGCATATTAAAGAAAACATTAGAAAATTATCTGTAGGAAGAACTTGAATTATACCTTACATTGAAAATATTAATTTATTTTTTATTATTTCTTTTTTGAGATAATAATATAATACATCATTTCTCCCCTTCCCTTTCATCCTGCCAAACCTTCCCATAAATCTCTCTTTGTTGTCCTTCATTTTCACAGCCTCTTTTTTTCACTGTTATTACATGCATGCATGTGTGTGTGTGTGTGTGTGTGTGTGTGTGTGTGTGTACGCACATATTCCTAAATATAGCCTTTCGTTCTGTATGTTACTTGCATATATGTTTTCAGGGATGACATTTGGTATTAGATAACCAACTGATGTCTTCTTCCCAGAGGAAGACTCTGTTCTCCCTCTCCTAGCATTCCGTGGTTGCCTGTAGTTCTTTGCATAGAGAGTGTTTACTTTTACCTGTCTATTACTGTTGTCCTTGTCCAGCTGCCAGTTTGGTAGTCATGTAGGTACAACTCTGTGCCACCATTTAATCAGGCACACTTTGGGAAGGAGTTATCATGCTGTGAGAGATGGGAAAAGACAAAGCTTTTCAAAAATATGTTGTTTACATCCCAAGAAGTGACTGGTGGTAGATAGATTCCACTAATATAAGTTCTACTAATATAAATAATAGTGAATATTTTTTTACTGGATGCTGTAAGCAGAACTTAAGTGATGATATATCAGGAATGTTACAACTATAATTCTGTTTCAAAAGTAAAAATGTTGGAGCAAATAGTTGACTTCAAAGGTTCATTTCAATTCAGATGTTATTTTCCTTTCATGCTTAATTTCCTTTAATTTTTTTTCCTTTTTCTGATTCAATTCCTTTAGTTAAAAAAAATATCAGTTACTTCCATTTGTTTTATATTATTAATATCAAATGAAAAAGTCTGTCTCTACAATAGTGTCTATCATTGTACTCATTTATTGCAGGAAAAATTTATGATAAAAAACACAAAGAAAAAATTAAATGTTCTCTCTAGATACCATCTCATTAAATGTGGAACTTGTATTAAAAGTCTTATTCCAAAAAAATCTTTTTATTATCAAATTAAAATATACTTATTGTAAAAATAATTTTTAAAAAACTAGAAATAATCAGAAGAAATGAAGTAATTGGCCAACAACAAGTAATATTTTTTATCTTAGCTTTCCTAAAACAAAATCAGATTATCTGTTATATTCTAGACTACTAGATATATATATCATAGAAGTGCGAATCACTGTTTTAAAATATTTTTTAAAAACTAGATTTTTTCCTCCTCACTGCTCCCCGGAAGTTGCAATTGTCATCAAGCCTGATTCTTCAAGGAGGCTCAACTGTCCCCCTCCCTTACGTTTTGTCATAAGAACATATGTGGTCCTGTTAATCACTAAGTGAGGCAGGCACTTTCAGAGGAACTCATGTTAATGTCCCTTGACAATATTCTTCATTTTCAGCTAAAATGCTACGATACAAGTTCAGCTTGCCCAGATGCATTTCTGCCTTTCACTTCAATCTCCGTGACCTTGCACAGAGCATGCTTAGGAATGCCAGAGTACAGGCTCCCTAAATAAACCCCCATACTCCCATTGTTTTATGTGAGTGTTGCTTTGGAAATGACTTCCATCTCTTCCCTACCTATTGAAAGCAATAAATTATTCTCCACTCTTTTATGTCTCAAGTGAGGTCATCTTGGCTTTGCCCTCACCAAAATCAGAACCTGTGGTGTCCAATTAGAGTTCCAAGACACAGGCTAAGTTTAGGAGAGAGAAAAATGGGTAGTAAATGGGCACTGAGTTCAGAAACAATCCTTTAGATCTCTGGCTTGTAACTAGCCTACTAGGACTTCAGACACAACCAGATGCTTCTAAATAGCAGATCTTACTCTTCTTTAGGAAATGTATTTAAAAAATAGCGGAAAGATGGGGCAGGAATCTGATATTACTTGATTACAGGTTAAATATTCAATAGAAACCTGTAGTTCCACCTTGCTTTCAACAGCTCTCTTGACTCAGGGCTAATCACAGAGCCACTTGTTCAAAAGTCTTTTTTCTACAGTATGAATTCTGGTAGATTTTTCTATTATTGTTGTTAATGTAATTATCCAAAGTATAGAATATTGTGATAATTATTTATAACTTGTACATCATTTTCTTAAGTATTAATTATACTGTATAGCATTACTTGAAGTAGTTTTGTGTCTGTATATAGCTATTGTCCTTAGGCTAGTAGACATTGCTGGTGCCAGCATACCAGTTATCCTTTCTCTTTTTTCCTTATAGTCCTGATGTGTGGTATTGTATATCCCTTAGGATATATTACACATGAATCCCAGTTTTATCATGGAATATCTGCTGGTGTTTTGAGGTTCTCCCTTTGCTAGGCTCCTTTCAGATATTATCACATGACCTACTTCTGATAAATAAGAGGTAAGGCCAAGTCAGAAAGGCTAGGGAAACTTCTTTCCAGTGAATTGAGACTTATAATCATAGTCGCTTTTTTGCCATATGACTTAGGTCCATGACTGATACTTTGTGGCCAAGAGAAGTAAGACCGAGACAGTGTCATCAGATGCAGATGGCAGAGAAGGAACATAGAAAGAGGCTGTCTCCTCTAATCGATCCCAAAGGCACTGAACTAACTCCTGAACAGACACTCTGAAGCCTCAGCAGAGGTTGCTGTGCAATTCAACCAAATCCATCCTACAACGTTTCAAAATGTTCCCTCCTAGCAGCTGAACTTTGGTGAGCATTTTTAAAGCTAAGTCTTCAAGATAAATGTTATTATTAATTTGTAGACAATTGAAAACATTAAGGTTTTTTTTTTTTTTTTGCCAAACTGCTTGTAAATATGATACGGCTGATGTATCATTAAAAACAAAAATAATAGAAATGATTAAAGATGAAGTATTTGTATTTCTTTTCCTTAAAATACTGTACCTATTCAGCTTCTTAGAAAATTAACTGTCCAAGAAAGTGGGGACAACTCTTTGTTTACTCCAGTTAGGGCACAGTAAGAGATACCAATGAGTTTATTGGAGCTATAAGTATGGATGACATAAAGCAAATATGTCAAATCAAAGTCCCACCTAACATGAAAAATGACCTCATTAATTCTTACCTTCAGTTAACTTTGTGTTTCTTATGTACTTGAGCTCCTCAAAGACCATGTGTATCTAGGGGTTAGAATTAAAGATAAGAATTCAGTGACTCATCCCTCCTCCTATAGGGAGTGTTAACAGGCTCATAACTGTTACTGCTTATCTTTACAGACATTCACTATTATTTTGTTTATTTTATTATTGTATTTTAGGACTAAATCCTTCCATAAAATCTGCTCCACTTGACTGATGGCCAAGCCAGACTAGAAGAAAAATCACTTCACTATAACACCCTGCAGAATTCTAAGAAAAAGCAAAGAGTCAGTGCAGTCTGGAAAACATCAATATAAAGTAGGTTATAAATAATATCTTCGGCTTATAAATGCATATACACAGAGGGAGAAGTGCTATGTTTAAGACATACATGTGGAAGAAATATTGACTGACAAAATCAAAGACTGTAGTTATAACACAACACATCTCTGTGGCATTGTATGTGCCCTCTGCAACCTCTGGGAAACAACCTGATTATCTGAGTCACCAATGTTCCATCTACCTAGTCTATCTGCTCTGGTAAGGACCAAAAAGAGACAGGCAAATGTGATTGCTAACATTTGTGAGTTGGATAACAGGGAAACATATAGCTGCTGTGTACAGCAACAGAGCTCAAGTAAGTACCATAACATCTCATTTGTAGATCTGTTAATTCAGATGGGAAAAGAGGTTGATGGACAGAGAAAGCTTATTGCATGCAGTTTTTATTTGTTGACATCTATTTATGGTTCTGTTTGACATATCAGCTCTACAGTGTTTACTGCATCTATTTTTATCTGTTAGTCTATGAACTCAGATATATTTATAATAAGTTTGTGTGGCACAAAGCATCATTTTCTTTACATCAAGCTACTTTGAGGTTTGTTTACAGAAGGAATATATGACATTTCCAAATGTTTATTATAAGCTGTAATTATAAGAGATAAGAAGCCACACATGTTAAAGATCCTACAAAACTGATTGGCTGGTTGGAACTTCCTTGATTGTGGAGAATTGGAACATTTTATATTCAGAGACAAATTATCTTGAACTAACTTTAATTCCTTTAGTCATGTATGCCCATCTCTGCGTCTAGTATACTTTCTACTATCTGGCAAAATTTTAGAACACATTAACTCAATAGACCACTAGCTTCCACAAGTACCAAAGCTCATGATGTTAGCTGACAGCACTTAAAACTGACAGCAGTCTCCCTGATCACTGTAACCTGCCACACCTTCCCTTCAGTGTGTTTGAACTGCCGTGATTAGAAATATCCATTGTATGGCTGCAGTAGTTCGTGCAACCAATTCCACACTGTAATGTACTATTCAAGGCAACTATAATCCATAGCCATGTTCACTCATATTGGGCTCAGAATAAACTTAGGCCTTCTGAAATGAGACACATTTGTTTGTTTCATCATCACTGTTCATACCAACAGTACAATCATGTTCCTTCCTCATGAATGCCCGAATTAACAAAAGGGTCCCACTTACTTCTTGCTGTACATTAATTCTGTATGTCTTCTACATGGAAAGTGATGGGAAGCAATGAAGAAGGTCCAGGACCTAGGACAGGCTATACAAATGCATTTCCTTTAGCCATCAAATTCACTGACAGAAATGTAAGAAGATATGGGAAGGTTATGATATAACAACATATAGACAAAATAATAAAAACAAGCGTCTGCTAAAGCCAAGAAAAGGTATTCTTTATTTAAAATTGCTTAACTGTTTGAAAGTGCTGTTGGCAAAAGAAAGATATTAATGTTCAACTAAGTGAATGGAAGTGTATCAGCCTGGGCTGTGACTTTGAAATGTTTATGAATGGACTGAGAGAAAGCTACATGCATATAAGGAAAGTTAACTGAGACTCTCACATAAGAAAGTAAAAGGTCACTTATAAATTAAAATAACTTGTCATAAGCAATGGAACTTCCAGAATCAAGGAGAGAGGGATTGACAAAACCCTTCAGAGAGAGCACAGCCTCTATGACCCTTTGAGCTTAGACAATACATTCATATTGTTTTCAGATACCCAGATTATAGCCTTTGTCTCAGGGGCCCTAGAAACTTCTACAACTCTGATTTCTACCACACTCCTCACCATCTGGCAGTGACCTCATTTGTTTGGTTCACACACATTCTGTCTCTCACAGATTTCTAGGTCTCATCATTCATAATGTATCCATAGCTGGATGACCTATGAAGCTCATCCTTGAGATGTTCAAGGAAAGAAGTAGAATTGAAATATAGATAATTTATAGACTTACAAAATGAGCAAATACTAAGTATTTCAATGCTGGGGACACTGAATAACTGGACAGTGTTCTGGTCTGGTCCTTCCTTTTATTAAGCTTGTATCTGTAACATAGAAAAATGAAGGCAATGGCATAAGCAAGGCTAATAATATAATACAGGATGATGTGGTAGATAATGGGATTGTGTATCAAGCTTGCATGTATTGGTCAAGCAAGGTCAGGAATAACTGGTGAGTTTGTGCAGCAAGGAAGTATGACATCAAATGAATGAGGCAGAGGGAGATGAATGGAACTGGGACAGATATGTGTTTAATTTCAAGAAATGTTGGTAACCATGATTAGGATCTGAAGTATATTTAAAAAACAATGAAAAAAAACAATAGAAGCATATGAATTGTTTTTGAAAGAAACCACTTAGTTCTGTGTGATAAATGGACTATGGTGGAAGACCCAGAGGTTAGTTGCTGCCTGTTGAAAGAGCTTTGTCTAGAATGGTAACAGAAGTTGAGTTTCTATGATAAGGCCAGGTGTTGAAGGGGATACAGAGGCACTAAAACATAAGACATCAGTACTAATTTTTAGGTTTCTCCATGACCCTTTCCAGCTTGTTGATTGGTGACCATTCTTCAACTGTCCCATGAAATTCTGAGATTAACAGAGTAGTAGGTTTTGGGCCAGATGACCCTATAGTTCTTGGTAACCTAGAATGTGCATAGTGCTCTTGTTTATAGAGTGGAGCTTATGCCAATATGTGGGTCCATCAGTACCAACACCTGAGCTCACATTGTAAGTGAGTAGATTCTAGCTTTTATGGAGCTTCATTCATACTAGATATTATTTATGGGTTTCATGCATTATAAAGCAACATTGTGGCTAGTTTCAATCACCTTTTTCTAATTGCTCCTTTGCTTTAGACTTAATGTTAAATACTTCACACTTGTTACAAAGTAATCTTCACTCTACTAAACACTGCCTTTCTCTGGTAAGCCAAGCAACTGAGAGCAATGCTACAGCCACAGAGTTAAAGCTAGAACATGGCCCAAGCCAAGTTGTAACTTGAGTCTGTTTTACCTTTCATTTTAAATTTCTTTTTCTTTAGCTTGTAAAGAGCTTAAGTAAATAATATGGACTGTGTAAATAATTAAAGTTAAGATAGCATACAGAAATATTTTTGTATTTTATTTTGAAATTTTTTTGTGAAATACTGTTTGTTTCATATGTGAACATACATACCCTATATAAACTATGTATATATAATGTACATGTAAAAATATAAGCATTTGCTATAAATGTATATGGTATACCCATATACACCATGAAAACATAGGTTATTGGTTCAGGATAGAAACAAAGTATCTTGGTGATGTTCTCTAGCAACAGGTAACTTTGGAGTTTTCAGATCTAGCTCAGTGTTCTTCCAATGCATAAATTCTTTTGGCTTATTGAAGAAGAAGCAGTTTCCTTACAGACAAAAGACAAAATTCCTTTTTTTAAACACTAAGTGGGCTGCCATTTTTATTGCTTGCTCTTCGTTCCCACTCAGTGGGTGCTGAGAGAAATAAATCAAAGTGACAGAGAGCTGGAATGGAAATCAGGGTTTGCTCGCATTTTCATTGATAGAAGAATTTCTCAGAAAGATGAAAATGGAAGAAAAAAATGAAAGTCATTCTTATTGCTAATGAAATGTTTCCTTGCTGTCAGACAGTGTGTGGCTAGAAGAAAAACGACTTGGATTTAGCCAGAAACTCCGACCACAGAACATTTTCAAACAGGTAATTAGGCCGATATGAGATGTCACAAGTGGTGATTGTTACAGAGGACTGCCTCTGAGATGCAGGCTCTGGATTAAAGGGTGCATGGATGGCCAGGCCTCCACTTGGGGTTCTGAGCAAATGACAGCATTGAGAATGCTCCTGTGCCTGTTGGAAACGTTGGTCACACAAGCCACCCCACCAACCTGATTTTGAAGATAAGGTTAAAAGATCATGGCTGTGAACAAATGAAGCTACTCCCGAATGAGCAGCTGCCTTGTAGGACAAGGGAACCAGTTCTTGGAGGCAGCCAGTTAGAACTTCCCTAGTCTACCTACCTGAGAGGAGAGTTGCTTCCTCTGGAATTAGGCCTGAAAACTTCCCTGTTCACCCTGTGTTTGAACACACACACACACACACACACACACACACACACACACACACACAGAGAGAGAGAGAGAGAGAGAGAGAGAGAGAGAGAACCTTTGTAAATTAAAAGAATATTATGCTTATATAGATGGCAGGAGCCAATGCCTCACTTAGCCATTTTTCAATTTATAAGTTAGCCATGTTTATAGGTTTCTATTTTTTTTCTTCCCTTATAGCTATCCATTTGCCAGCAATTGTGTGGCTCTCCCTAGGTGACCAGAAGGCTACACCTCCTGTTGTTTTAAGCTAGGCCATGAATTCAGGCAGTTTCCTTTGATCCTCTCAGACCGCAGGTGACACTCTCCAGGCATTCAACAGACAACAGATACATTTCCATACCAATTTTACCCTGTCTGGCACCTCTCCTCAAACCAGGCTTGACACGTTTTTGACTAACCCTCCCTTTCTTCAAGGCTACATGCATTCTTCCCACACTGAGACTCTATTTAAATGCTGGCTGAAAAAATAAAGTTCAGATCTTGAATGGAGCTTCATCTTGCTCTCAATTCCTTCTTGTCTTGCCCCTAATTTCAAGTCGACATTAAAAACCCTGCTGGCTAGGACATATATACATTTGGCCTTTTTTTTTTTTTTTGGCAACACACATTTGAAAAAAAAATCCTCACATATCAAGAAGCTTTGGGGTGCCCTAACCCAAGAGGCTTTTAATCCAGCACTTGATGTTTCTATAGGCCAGTAGATAGTTGTTGTTAGTACCTGCATTGTTTGCTGCTGTTTCTCAGTTTTAGGACAAACCTCTGTCAGTAACATTTTAACATTTCTAAAGTTATATTGATAGATAGATAGATAGATAGATAGATAGATAGATAGATAGATAGACAGATAGATAGATGTATACATACATACTACATATACATACACACATATACATACATAGTTAGGATATATATATATATTCAACTTCTACCTTTGTAAGATATCTACTCCTATGTAATAATTTAATGATTAATAAACTGTCCCACAGTTAAAATTGCTGTGAATTTGATGGAGAGAACAGATGTGCAAATGTGGTGGAAATGCTCTCTGTATGCTGTAAATAAAGAACTGGTTTGGCCAATATAGAGCACCATAGAAGTGTGTAGAGAATCAAAGGACAGGCAAGTAGGAGAAGGGCGGAATTAGTCAGTCTCCATCTTTCCCCCAAAGAAGAGGCATGTAAGGAACACAGGTGAGCCACGGGCCTAGCCACGTGGTAGATAGATTAATGGAAATGGGTTAAATTAAGATGAAAGAGCTGGCTAGTAATGTGCATGAGACATGGGCCAAACAGTATAAAGTATATAAGTGTCTGATTCATTTCTTTGGGAGACAAAAGCCGCCACGGGTCAGGGTCCAAACTCCCGGGCTGTTTGGGTTAGGGTTACAACAGATGGCACCCAACGTGGGGCCGAACACCTGCAGAAAGTCTAAAAAAGTTTGAAAAGCTTAAAGAGTGTTCTAGATCATTAAACAGAACTAAATTCAGCAGCTTTCTGAATTGCATATCTAAATTGATTTATGGTACAGAGACAGCGCAGTGTTCAGGCAAAAATTTAAAAAGGCGCGCTTGCGGTACCCAGCCTAAACTCATATGTTTCACGAAAGGCTTGACATAAGTGTGATTGATTTAAGGTTTCTGCTTATATTGAACAGAAAGGAGACAGTGTTAAAAACAGTTTTTGTGGTAGCAGCATTTCCTGAGTCCACTTTGTTTGCCAGCAGCAGCAGAGATACAGCGAGCTCCTCCGTCATATTAAAACGCTGCCAAAAGGGGCGAAGTCAGCAATTAAAGTGATACCAATATTTTAAAAGCTCTTTAGATTAAAAAATGGTTAAAGATTCTCAATAAAACAGATTTAGACTCACAAAACCTCTAACTGAGATACAATGTATATAAAATACGCATAAGCTTCAGAGAAAGAGAGAGAAAAAAATAAAATAAGAGAGCCCTTTAAAAAAAATAAAAATTAAAGATAAAAAAGCCATAAAATGACAAATAAACAGAGAGCCTAGATTATAGTTATTGTGCTTTCTTTTAATTTTTAACTTTTAATGAGCTAATTGCAGAGAGACAATTGATTGCCAAGGCTGCTAAGTTAAGCAAATACATATACTTTAAAGATATCTTGACTTTAAAATCTGTTTATAAAAATATGTTACTTAAAAAAAAGAGTTTCTGTTTTTATCTCCACAGAAGATCAAAACCTGTAGATTACTTCTAGGCAAATGTGGTTTCACTTGCCAAGGCCACCTAAACATTCTAAGCTTCCAAAATAGCCAGCTAAAATGATCCAGCTTCAAGACCCCATAAGATCAACAATGTCCTTTAACAACAAAAAATAATAATAAAATAGCTACGTCCAATTTCCCCAAAATATTACTTATTAATGTTTGCTTTCACTACAAATAGTTAATGGCCATAGTCAATCTCTTTTAAAAAAAAAAAAAGAAAAGAAAAGGAGGGAGGAGGATATGATATAGGAATGATTAGAAAAGATAAATGGATTTTGGTTTACTGATATAAACTTAAAAGTCAATTTTGTTGCTGTATGTATTTTTCTACTCTTGATTAAGATATGATGCTGATGTAACTCATATAAAATTGTAATGTGTAATTGAGAAATGCAGATTAATAGTATCTAAGGTATGATGCTGATGTAACACATATAAAATTGTAATGTGTAATTCAGAAATGCAGATTAGTAGTCACCTATGATAACCAAACTTATTTTCATGTTAGTTAGGTTTTTGTAGGTATACAAAGATATATTTCAATTAGATATGTAGCCTTCAAATACTTCAAAGACATACAAAATATGACATTTAAAATATTTTAAGAACTTAGATTTTTCTAGACAGTGAGACAGGTCTGCTCCTGGCAACACCAATGTATTTCAAAAAAGTGATGGACATCAAAGAAACTTCATGTGAAATTTACTTTGTGGCAACAGTTAGCCACTAGACAAGAAACTGTTTTGGTACTGACTGCTTAATAGTATTCTGTATAAACTAAACATGCAAGTTCCATAAAAAAGTGACCTCTAAACATTAACAAAACAAGTCAAGATGGTCCTTCAGGTTCCTGCTTTGCAGAAAACATTGCCAGGCATCCTTCTAGACACACAAAAAAGCAACTGATAGACTGTGTCAGATTTCCTACATCACTAAAAGATATGCCAGAGACTTTGAGCCGTATAGGCTAAAGATAGATGCCCCAACATTACAAAGGAACTTTGAGTGACTGTCCAGACAGACAGGTGTCATCTCTGTCATTTTCTAGACTTTGAAAGTTGCTTGCATTTCCTGTTTATTTAGATAATATTACATCCTTCTGTGGTCTTTGGTGTAATTAAGGGTTTAATAATTATAAGTATAGTTCTTTTTAGTTTAAAAGGTATATTAGATATAAAACTTTAGAATCACAAAGATAAAGTAGATAATAAAATATTCTTTTTAATTTTGTAAATACAAATAGACTAAATATTGTGACTATAATTCCTGCTTGAGAACTGTTCTGTTGTAATTTTGCTATATAAAAATTAAAACCTTCCTTTTTAATTAGACAAAAAAGAAGAGATGTGGTGGAAATGCCCTCTGTATGCTGTAAATAAAAGACTAGTTTGGCCTATATAGAGCACCACAGAAGTGGGTAGAGAATCAAGGGACAGGCAAGTAGGAGAAGGGTGGAGTTAGACAGTCTTCATCTTTCCCCCGAAGAAGAGGCATGTAAGGAACACAGGTGAGCCACAGGCCTAGCCACGTGGTAGATAGATTAATGGAAATGGTTTAAATTAAGATGAAAGTGCTAGCTAGTAATATGCATGAGACATGGACCAAACAGTATAAAGTATATAAGTGTCTGATTCATTTCTTTGGGAGACAAAAGCTGCCACGGGTCAGGGTCCAAACTCCAGGGCCCAAATGGCCCGGGGAAACCTATTACAACATGAAAGCATGAAAACTCAGGTCACAATCATAGCTACGTGGTGGCAATATACTATAGGCACAAAGGAAACATGTGGTCCAGCTTTAGAAACTAGGAAAGCATCTAAGAGAAGCATAGTTGAACTGGCATCAGTTTGGGTAAGAGGATTTCAGTAAGAGGTAAAAATCTTCAAACAGTGTAATAGTGTGAAATTAATTTCAGCAGGAAATCTGGAAATACTAGCAATGCTTAGCAGTAAGAAATGGTGATTACAACATATCCTTAGGAAGATGAAGCTGTGGCTTTTCTGAGGACAGAGAAATAACAGGTTGAAGGTTATAACAGCTGCACAACATAAAGTTATAACTGACAAGACACTGAGGTGAGACTACATATTAGTACACCAGCAGCAGAAATGAGAGCGTCACTGTTGATGGTTAGCAGTTTTGTCTAGAGGGCCACGTGGCAATGACTAGCTAGCTGATTGTTACAGATGCGGATCATTATTGGAGGTGGTGATCTTAGTACATTAAGATCATTAAGTTGGTAAGTTTAGATTTTAAGTGTGGATGGAGGTTCCAGAAAAGAAACTCGAGTCATCACTAGAGGGATGAAAAGACACTGTACTGAAAGTTGGCTTTCATTGTGGAGCCATCAAGGAAGCATGTACAGACATGACATTATTACAACAATTAGTTAAACTGATGAAAACTAATGTTAATTCATGAAAATAAAAACCAGTGTTCCATGCATGCAATAGCTTTATAATTGCCAAAAGAGTTTATATGCTACCTGGCCTCTGATCCTAGCGGTGCAGCCCTGAATACCACTCAGGCAGGAATCATTCTCCTGACCTGTTGCTAAAGAGACACTCATTCTGTGTTCTCCTGTAGTCAGTGCACCATAGTTTCTTTCTGTTCAGATAAAAGCTTAAAAAATATTTCTAGGTAGAATAAACATGGATGGAAGAAATATATCTTTTTACTTGGAAAGTTGTTAATTTTTTTAATATTGAATTTTTCTGTATGTTAATTTACTGCCTATGAGGATTTTTAAAAATAAAATCTGCGTGTCTATTGTGTGGTCCTGTGAACTGTGACACAATGTTCTATTGCAGAAATAGTGCTGTTTTCTTTTTCTAGCTTCCTCAAGGACAAGGACTATGAATGACTAAAAGGGAATGGGTCAGGCTGAAGAAAGAACAAAGAAGGCTTTCGAGGCCTTACAGGGAAAAGAAAAAACAAAACCCCACAAAACCCTGATAGTATTAGTAAAATATAGTTGAAACTTATAGTTCAGATTTTTTTTTCTTTTTGAGACAGTCTTCTCACAATATCACCCTTCTTGGTCTGAAATTCTGTGTACCAGACTGGTCTCAGACTCACAGAGTCTGTGCTTCCTCTGCATCCTGAGTGCTGGATGCAGTTCATTTCTTTAGGAAGCTTTTGACAGTAGTGTCTACTAAAAGGCAGCAATATAGACACATGCTAGTTGCCTGAGGCATAATTTTCGTGTGGGGCTCAACATTTTCAGCCCTGCATGGCTAAATGAAATTATAAAAACAAAAACAAAATTTGCAGGGGCTGGAAAGACGGTTCTGTGGGTAATGAGCTTGTGGGGCAAACTTTAGGATTAGAATTTAAACGATTCCAGTGAGCAGGAGATGGAGATCTAAGGAGAAAGCTGGCTAATTAGACTAGCCTACTTGGTGAACTCTGACTACTCAAGTGAGAGACTGCCCCGAAATATAGGGTGGAGGGCAAATTGAGGGCATACAATGTTAAACACTGAACTTTACCTGCATATGCAGACATGTGTCCACACACATGCAAATAGAGGAGAGAGAGAGAGAGACAGAGAGAGAGAGAGAGAGAGAGAGAGAGAGAGAGAGAGAGAGAGAGAGAGAGAGAGAAACTCATACTTAGGAAATTGGTTGGTAGATACTTTGATGTTAACAACTTTGAACAACTGAGGTATTGCCTGCTAGATTACAGCTGCTGTTTCATTTTGTTTATCATTTTGTATAGGTAAAGGAAGACTAACTTTAAAAAAGCTCCTGTATTTTCTTTCTCATTTTGTGGAAAAGCTGACTTGTCATCAGTGAGACAGCAATGTCCACCTAGGGCAGATGTTACAGTCACTACCCTACTGTTTCATCAGTGGCTTCCTGCAGTGGAACCAGTTTCAAGGGACAGATTCTGATGCCTCTCACCTGAAATTTAATTTTTATCAGATTATTTAGGACCTGACAAATGGTGGGGCCAAGAACATCAGTACTTTCAGCACCTACAAGGGGCCTATTTTCTACAGCTGACTTTTCCCCCATATTCTATCTGAGGCATGCAATTTAAGAATCTTGCTATATTATTTTGGAGGTTAAGCGGAGAGCTTCCTTGGGTAATTGGGGTCACCTTCATGTGGTCAGGAGTACAACTGAAGCAATTTCATTTTTTTTATTCTTCTCCTTTCTCTGAAGATGTATTCAGAGATGGCAAGGAAGTTGAAAAGAATATTCTGTGTTTTAGCTGGTTTTGGTTATATTCACACTGGCTTTGAATTTTTTATGCCATGTATGTCTAAAAAATCATATATATGTTTAGAATAGTTATTTCAATAATTTAAAAAAATATCTTTAAATGTGTTTTGGAATTGATAGGGTCCTCAAAAGTAACACCTAGCCTCCAGCCACTCCTTTGCCTCTGCTTCTGGTACTTTTGATGGTGGGAAGAGACCTAAACAACAGCTTCTGAAGTTAACTTCTTTCCAATGCTCAAGACTGTGTATTGATGAGCTAGGTTTCGGAGAATTACTTTCCTTATAGCTTAAAACACAGAGTGTTTTATGGAATCTTATCCTGCACTTTATACTTTCCCTGTTTGGAAGCAAATTGAAGGCCTTACCTTTGAAACAATACTAAGCTGTGATGCTACAAAAAATGGATATTCAACCTAGAAAGACTGAACATTCAAATTTTGAAAATAAATCTTGTGAGAAACCACTGATGGGCCTTCCCCCTTGTTCTATCTGTCTACTGAGGCATTGTGTCTTTGAAATATAGTAACTTGTCAAAGAGTGAATTTCTAACATGTTGTTCCAGAAGCAAAAATCTAGGTAATGATGGGATAGAAGGGGCGAGAATAAAGGTGTATAGGAGAGGAAAAGAAAAACAAGTCTGAAAAGTGAGAGTCTCATGTGTGCCTACTTAGAACATAGCTGTTGATACCTATGGTCTTCCAAGCTAGGGAGAGATCATACTAAGCATAGCAAGTACAGGAACAGAGGAGATTGAAGCAATGTTTCATAGGATGTAAGTGATTAGGACAAAGTCATGATTATGTAACACATAAAAGGAGATACAAAGAAAAGTAGTGTCACCCTAGTTTGTGGAAAGAGCATATAAAATGGCCAATCTATGAATAATACCTGTCTCCTGCTAAGGAATTCTCAGAACAAGGCAGTACTAGGCTTCTGTTTAAAGTCAGAGTTACTTGTCTCAGACAACTGTTAGATGGTGCCACATAGTCTTACTACTTGACCCCAGTCAACCTTGCTGCCTTCTCTGTTCCCTGAATGATTATGTATTTCATCTCCTTCCTTAATCTGAGCAGAAAGAAAGCAGAAAATTCATTAATTTGTTTCATTCTGACCAAGAAACCTACCAGTGTTCAAACTTACCTCCATCATGTAATCACATGCATCTATCTGACTTCTAAGCCTAACTCTTCCCCTGGGACTCTGCTTCTGATCCCTGTGGTCACCATGGGAACTTCATTTTGTCCCCTTGTGGTCACCATGGGAACTTCACTTCGTCCTTTCTGGTACTGGTGATTTTTACACAGATTAATTGATTTATTATTTGTGTGTGAGAGAGAGTACTTTGCCTGCATGTATGTATGTGCACCCTGTGTTTGGAGTACCTGATGCCTATGAAGACCAGAAGAGAACATCAGATTCCTTGAAATTGGAGTTACAGATAGTTGTGAGCCAGCATATAGGTGTTGGAAACCAATTTCAGATCCTCTGCAAGATCATCAAGTAATCTTAACTGCTGATCCACTGCTCTAGTCCTTGGTACTAATCTTTTTGTACCAAGGACTAGAGGTTAGTCTAACCCTAACCCTAACCCTAACCCTAACCCTAACCCTAACATATCTCAAGACAAATTTTTACCACAATAGGAGGGGGAGGAGGGACAGAAGAGAAGAAGAGGGGGAGGGGGCAGGAGAAGAGTGAAGTGCCCTGTGGAAGAGAAAGGCAGGTAGGATGACTCCACTTCTATTGGAGGGCAGCTTATGTACTCTCTGGTGGCAATCATAAGCAGAGAGCATAGACAAGAAGCAGAGGCAGACATAAAAAGTGAGATCTCACATCTCAAATGTTCTGCAATCTGTCAAAACAGTCCCTGTCATCTGGACTCAAGGTCTTTAAACATTGGAACTGGTGCACTTCCCTCAAATTCACTCTCCACCACCTTTCCTGTAAGTGTGGGCTCCTTTAAGTGTATCTAGAGTTCACAATTGGTAATTCATGCCTTTTAAGGTTCTTCTTGTAACTAACTTCTTCAGGATCAAATTGGGACACATACATATAAGAAAAATATATAGCTATATACCTTATGTGAATTTTGTATTTATCTATAAATCTGTACATTACAGCTTTTTAGATATGCTTTAATGTATTTCCATAATGTTTTTTGTTTAGACAATATATTCATTATATACAATATATACCCTGCCTTCTGTGAAATACATGTAAACATTGACAGACATCTTTTAGAATCCTAACTTTGTGAAACTGACTTAAGTTTTTCCCAAAGACAAAAGCCTTGCTTACAGCTGGTCCTCAGTTTTTAAAGAGCTATACTGGACACTAATGTAGATGGCCCAGGACATTACTTTGAACAGACAAGGAGATGCTCAAAAAGATGAATTCACAAAGTGAGTCAATATAGAACCGAAAAATTTTGCATTCTAAAAATTAGTTTCTCTCTTTCCTCTTCCTACTTCTTAAGTCAAAAAGATAACTATGAACTTCTGAAAGCTTGTTAATGTATTATTCATGAAAGAAGACTAACACAGGGTTGTGTGATGCCTACAGGTATATTTTCTTACATCTGAGAAACAGGGTAGTGAGTCTAAATCCTGTCAACAAACTCAGGATGATAAGTCATTATCAGCTTGAGACTTCAATTTTCCTGGGATAGTACAAACATATCTTTCCATAATTGCTAATCTAATAAAGTTCATAAGGAACAATTTTTATTTGGTCACAAATTCAAGAATTCAGGATGATGACAAAATAATGTAAGGATTAAAAGAAGAGTTACTTAAAGCAATCATTTTTATTGTGTGTTATGGATGCATTGAATTACAACAATTATAAAGATTGTATACAGAAGTAAGAACCTACAGCTGCATAAATGAATTTGTGTCTTGAAAAGACAACTCAAAGACTTTTTGTGCTAAGAACTGAAAAAAACAGAAATTGAGCATTGTTCAAATTTATGAGTATTCTTCTAAATCAATACTATTGTGCCTATGTAAGTAAAAACTTTGGCTTTGTGGTGGGAAAATCTGCAGGAGTTAGGAAGCATTTTAATATTTCCACTGTGTGCATTAACATTGCTGTTGTAAGACACAGGTGACTCTCCAACTCACACAATACAGAAATGTTTTCATTTCCACAGAGCTGCTCCCTACTAGAGACATTTGTCTTCCCTGAAAAATAATCTAAAATTTTTCTGTAAATATTGACTCTTTTTATAATATTATTGGGTTATCTAATAAACTGGACTACAGAACTTTGTCCACTAGCTAAATGTTCAAGTGTTGAAAGAATATTAAAATAAAAACTGTATATCTAATTTAACTCCTAAAATCATTACATTGTCTCTTCACAGCAATAGGAACCCTAACTATGACAGAAGTTGGGACCAGGAGTTGAGGTATTTCTGTGATAGAATGGACCATGTTTTTGTTTGGAAGAATATGGACTTTGAGACTAAGGATTAGAAAAGCTCTTGAACACTTTAAGAGTTGCTTAAGGGGTCATCCTCATAGCGGCATGGAAGACAGCAGTACTGAGGGTAATTTGAACTGTGTGGGCTGGCTCCAGAGGTTTCAGAGGAGAAGAATTTTAGTATGTTGCCCAGAGGTCAGTCTTGTGATATTATGGTG
Organism: Sigmodon hispidus; assembly: GCA_004025045.1. Classification (NCBI taxonomy): domain Eukaryota; kingdom Metazoa; phylum Chordata; class Mammalia; order Rodentia; family Cricetidae; genus Sigmodon; species Sigmodon hispidus. Next base: position 88,155 of record PVIH01006779.1, on the reverse strand, counting down.
AAGAATGTGGCTGGTTTAGGCCTTGTTCAAAGAGTTTACCTAAGGCTAAAATGAAGAGATTTGGATAAATTCTGTTGGAAGAGGAAATCTCAAAACAGTGTACTATTGACTCTATTGTGTGCTCATTTACTGGTTACTCTTACAGGAGTCTATAATGAAGTAGAAAGTGGAATGAGGAAAAATACAAAATGTACAATTTGAGAAGAAAATTAACACCAGGAAGTGGAATGGAGCTTAGTCTTATGTTCTTGGAGATAAATAGATTAAGAAATAGAATAAAGGAATTATTGACCTCAGGACAAGATCCCACCCAGTTTGTAAAAATGCATTAAAGAAAAGCTCAGATCTTTCAGTGGCAGTGCACACCTTTGATTCTAGCATTCCAGAGGCAGAAGCTGGTGGATTTCTAAGTTCAAAACCAGTAGGTCTACAGAATGAGTTTCAGGACAGCCAAGTTTAGGCAGTGAAGGTAACCATTGAAAGCAGAAAGCTGATAAATGTGTAGTTGAAGGAAGGGGCCATATTCTAGCCTCAGTAAGCAGCAGAATTTGGCAGATTTGTCTATGTGGTTCAGCTTTAGAGTCAAGGATAGAAGATAGTGAATCTCCCTCTGGGATGAAGGAAAGCTGATAAGAGAAAGCCAGGTGTGTTTCAGGAGGGGTGTTCCTGCATGGTGGCCTAGAAAGGCCATTGCATGAGTCTGTAAAGATGAAGCCTGTATTGCCTTGGATGATCCAAGATGTTAGAGATGCCAGAGTCATAGAATACCTTTTGAGGAAAACTGCTAATGGAAAGTGGAACCAACTCAAGAGATAGAAGTGTGCTACAGTCAACAAAGCTGAGAGGAGTTAGAGATATGAAGTGTGTTTTGATATCACACATGGCAATCCAAAGTCTGCAGTTTGTTTAGCCAGTTTTTGGTTTAGCCTTTAGTCCAGTATCTCCTCACTATTTTCCCTTTTCTCCATTTTGGAATGGTAATGCATATTCTGTGCCATTAAATGCTGCAAGCAAGGGTTTTTTTTTTTATTTTATGGGAAATATAGGTAAGAGATTCATAAGCCTCAGAAGGGACTTAAAACCTTGGGACTTTTAAACAAGTTTAAGACTCTTAGAGACTATGGAGAAGTTTGAAGTTGGACTAAATGAATTCTGCATTTTGTTATAGCTACAAGCCTATAGGAGTCATAAAGTAGAATGTGGTGGTTTGAATAGGTATGGTTCCATAGACTCATGTGTCTGAATGCTTGGCCCACAGAGAGAGACACTATTATGGTATGGCCTTGTTTTAGCAGATGTGGCCTTGTTTGAGAAAGTGCATCTCTGTGGAGGCAGGCTTGAGGTCTCATATGCACAAGCTACACACAGTTGCTTCTGCTGCCTGCAAATCAAGATGTAGAACTCTCAGCTCCATTTTCCAGCACCATGACTATCTGAACACTACAATGCTCCCAACTATGATGATAATGGTCTAAACTTCTGAAACTTTAAGCCAGTCCAAATTAAATATTTTTCTTTTATAAGAACTGCCTTGATCATGGAATCTCTTTACAGCAATAAACTCTAATTAAGATAGTGTTCCATCTGTAAGTTTTCAAAACAGTATGCCAAACTTTTATCAACTTTAAATTAGTGACATCTTAGAAAGTTTAATCATGTCCCTCCTCAGTCTACTCATTTCCCATAGGCTATTTCTACTCCAGCAGTTTATTTTTTTTCTGTTGTACACTTCACAATTTTAATTATATAATTTTATACTTGTGCAACAACTCTGTGTACAGAACTATGACTCATCCATTAGGTTGCATGAACCTAAGGTGAGTTTGTTTTTTTATTGCTGAGCAGTACCTGATGATTGACTATATCAGCTTGTATGCATTCTAGTTATTAAGAATTGGATATATGATCTAATTGCAGCCTGAAGAGATAACTCTAAATATGAAAGCCTAAGTTTTGCTTTCTACTATTCTGGTGTGTCTCACTGTGATATCTATAAACTGTTAGATCATGAGAAGGAGACAAATCCAAAACTGCAACCTCTCCAGGACATAAGAGAGCTCATTGTTGATAGTGTGACAGAGGACAAAGGCCTTGAACCAGACTGATGACTCATGTCAAAGAACACATATAAATGAGGATGAAAGGTTGGAAGGGTGATATGTGTGTGAGGATCACCAGGCCCCACACTGTTTTCATGAGATGTTTTGTTGTGTTTTGTTTTGTTTTGCTCTGTTTGTCTGGTTGGCTTGTTTATGGTTTTTCTTTTAAATTTTATTTTGCTTTGTGGGGGAAGTTGCAAGGTCAGAAGGCAGATGCAGGGGATGGGGTGGGGAGATGGGGATTTGGACTGGATCTGGATATATGATGTATAAACCATAAAGAAACAGCAAAAGTTAACAACAACAAAAATCATAGCCAGTTTTTGCTACAGGTTGGTAGACTTCATATATCTTGGATATCAGTATAGTTTTCATATATATATATCTCATAGACATTTTCTTATAATCTATGGTCTGTTCTTGTATGTCCTTAATGACATATTGAATAATCAGAAATTTTGAATTTTGAATGAGTCCAATTTATTATTGCCATTATGTTGACAATGTCATTTATTCAAATTCTTTAGCACTTTCTAGGTCAGAAGGATATTCTTCTATTGCTTTTGTCTTTAAAACACATATAATCCTATAATAAAATCTATAATTCATTTTCAGTTATTTTCTATATGAAGTATGAGATTTATTATGGTTATTATTATTAGTAGTAGTAGTACTTATAAATATTTATTTGTTCCAACTATATGCCAAAAGACCACTATTTCTCCATTGACTTAGTTTTATAATTTTGTCAAAAATAATCAATTGGCTACACATGTCAAAATCTTACCTAACCCTAACCCTTTGTTAATATCACCACCATTCTTTGAGTATTATAGGTTTATAGAGTACATCTTAAACAATAAAATCATATGATTTGTGCAATATTCATTTTCAACCTAGTGTGTTTCTCCTCAGACTTAAAGGTTAGAATACTGATGTCATGCCTTTGTGGTTTTTCAAATGCACCTGTAGCCAGTTTGAGAGGAATTAGTATTTAAATACCAAATCTTACAATCAGCATTTTACTACCACTGGATCTACTTTGAGATTTTAGCATGTAAGTCTTACATTTGCTTTACTAGATTTAAATACCTATTATATCTGTGAGGGGCTCTTTTAAATGACCATGCTTTTAATTTTAATAGTTGATAATTCATCAGCAACACATAGAAATATGATTAATTTTGTGTTGCTCTTCATCCTTTGACCTCAATAATAAGTCCTAGGATGATGATTTTTAAACAGCCAAATAATCTACAAATCACATAGGATTGAGTCCTTTCTTTATATTCTATTCTCTGCCTTTACATTCTTTCTGCACTAGGCAAGGCTTCCAGTTTCATACTGAACAGAAGTGGTCACCCTTTAACATTTATGCTCTTATGAGCACTAGCAATTCAATGACAAGTCTGTTACCATTGAATTTAATGTTAGATGTAGGAGTGTTTAGGTTTTTTGTTGTTAATTTGAAAGGGTTATTGTCTAAGTTTGTGGAAGATTTTAATTGATTATTTTTCTGTATTTAGTGTTATGATCATCAGTTCTTTTTTCTTGGCACATTAAAGTATATATTGCACTGATTGACATTTCAACACTGAATTTGCTTCTCACTTCTGGAATAAACCTAAAAAATGGTTTAGAGTATATTTTCTTTTGTTGTTATATTTGCTAAGTTTATCTTGGCCTTGGTGATAGTTTTTATGACAGATATTGAGTTGTAGTTTCCTTTATTGTACTGTCTTTGTCTGCTATGAGTCTGAATGATGGCTTCCTATTTTCTGAAAATATTGATGTAGAATTGGAATTATATATTGTTGTTTTGAAAATGTGAAAAAACTTATTATGTACTTTAGTAAAACAATCTAGTTGGGTGACTTCTTTTGAGAAGGATGTCAGCTTTCACATTGATTGATTATGTTTCTCTATTTCTGATTCAAAAATATGACATTATACTTTACTTTTCTTTGTGTCTTGGATTTTGTAAGAAGGCTTTAGAAACTTTAATGTACTTTGCAGTCCCATTGCTCCTTAATCCTAAATAGATATTGAAATGATAAAAAATTAATTGAGATTTTGTATGGATGACAGAGCAAAAGATAGCTGCTGTGTGACCTCTTATAAAAATAGTCTATGAAACATCAGCTCAATTTGCTTATAAGAGTTGATTTTCTCCTCCCTCGTAGGAATAGCCCTCACATTAGAGGTTTAGGGACAAATACTTTTACCTGATGAGCTATCTTGTGGACCAATTCAAGTTGTGTTTTGAAACTCATCTTCCTTACAATGTTAATGCTTGAGACTACAAATTTTCTTCTGAGCATTGATTTAGCAGCACTTCTAAGATTTGTATAAATTCAGTTTCACATATATTGACTTCAATGCAGGTCATAATTTCCCTTGAGGCATCTTCTTTTACCTGTGGGTTATTTAAAAACACAATGTTCTTGGCTGGAGAGATGGCTCAGTGGTTGAGAGCACTGACTGCTCTCCTGGAGGACCCTGGTTTGATTCCCAGCACCCACATGGCAGCTCACAACTGTTTGTACTTCCAGTTCCAGGCAAAACACCAAGACACACACACACAAAAAAAAAAGTTAAAAAAACCTACAATGTTCAAATTTTTAAGAAAAGGAGAATTCTCCTCTGTTGTCTGTTTTTGTAACAATACTTTATATTTCTTTCTTATTTATTTATTTAAGGATAAAGTAAGATTGATAAATTCTTAACCAAATTAAACAAAAAAAGGGAAGAAATGCTTCAATAAAACTAGAAAACGAAAGGCAAACAGTATAACAGATATGAATGAAATTCCAGAAAATCATAAGGACATACATTATAAATTTGTTTCAATAAATTGAAGAATCTAAAAAAAGTGGTGAGTTTCTAGATAGCAAAATTAAACCTAAATTCAATGAATGATTTTAACAAATGCACACTTTGTAACATGCTGGAAATGCTAATAAAATAATCAGTACTAAAAATAAAAAAAAAACAGCAATAACAGAAGCAAACACAAGAAAATATGGACTTACTACAGAATTCTACTGTAACTTAAAAAACTAAGACAAACACATATCATATAATTCCATAAAACTTAAAAAATAAATAAAGCCTTTAAAAGTTACAAAGCCAGTGAAGCCCATTTAGGTCAAAAGATGTATGGTTTCTATGCTTTAAGAACGTTTATAGTTTTCTAACTCAATATCTCATTTGTTGGATGTCCCCCCAACACAGGAGATATTGAGTTGGAAAATGTTGGAGAATGTTCAGGCTGTTGTTGCTGTGTGGAACTGTGTCAACTTGATCTAGTTGTAGATGCCTTCTTTTATCCCGACTCACTTTGTTTTCTAATTCTAAATTGTTGAGTAGGAACTCAAGTGTTCAGTTACCATAATAAATTTAAGATTTTTACTTTCAAATTTTCTGGTTATTTGACACATACTGTGGCTATTAATTTTTCTAAGTATTTTATTGGGAATGTGATCACTTGGGATCATTCTATCTTATTGGTGATTTTGTATGCTTTGATTTAAATTCTTCTGGTCTGATACTAACAAAGCCACTGATAGTTTCTTTTGATTAATATTTATAACTAATTATTTTTAGTGTTTTTCATCTTCATGTCATTTGCAGTGTAACCTTCATGACTGGTTAACTAGAAAATGACAGGGAAATGGGACCTTTAAAGGAGATTATGTGAGGGAAGCAGAGTATACTTGTAGATTTTTGAATAAATAAATATTAAAGTTCCAGTTGCATCCAAGTGGCTGTCATAAATGTAAAGAACTATAAAGTAAAATTCTTCAAAAATGGTGTGGAATAATTTTAAGCATAAGTTTTAAATGAAATTATGGGTAACTTGTTATAAAAGCTTCAGCTCCAAACAATGACTAGAGAATAGTCAAGAAATAAATGAGTATTTTTATGTTTGAAAGGCATCAAGTTACAAAATGTACACAACTCAGAAATGTCCTACAATATAGCAAATAAACCATGATAATACCATTTATAAGAGTCCATCATATTAATTAGAAAAACATTAAAAATCCAAGAGTAAAATTGTCTTGTAAGCAAAAAGTTGAAACATAATTCATACAAAATGAAACATAGTCAATACTTGTTTGAAGCAAATTCTGTTTTATTAAGCATTAAGTTAATTAAATAAACTAGTTAAAAACCCATATTTAGTATGTTTTAAAAAGATTTCTAGGACATAATGTTTCTAAGCTGGTACATGTATAATGTTGACTGGTCTAATTGATGCAATGGTTTTTTAGTATCATAAAAATACAAAACCTTAAATGTTCATGTTTGTAGTTATACTTCTAGAACAACGCTAGAAAACCTATCAGAAGTCTACAATAACTGGAAATAATTATAAGTATGTAACATTAAGGAGTGGAAGAGAAACCGAAATGCCCAATTTACCTAATACATAATGCCTTGTGCTTGTTATTTTATCCTGAAAAATATGCATTTTTTTAGTTTCAGATGCTATTGTTACATATTTCTCCTGAGTTGCATATGACATCAAATAACAGTTATAGAGTATGTTGCTTAATTATTCTAATGTAAAGGTGAATTGGACAAACAATAATGTGTGTTATAAAAAACAGATATCCACTAATTGCTTCATGTATTGATTTGTTGATCATGACAGCAGCAACAGCATTTACTGAAAAGCTATTAGCTCAACATAATTGCACAAATATAAGGATTTCATTATATTTTCATATGTGCACATAATACATTTGAGCATATTTATCCCTTTGGTTACTCCTCATTTTCTCCCCTCCCTTTATGCATTCTCCCCTGACACCTGTAGTGTTCCCTTTCCTTTTTCATGTCATTTTCTCTGTAGATTCTCCATATGAAAAAAGAGGCCGGTAACTCTCTTTTAGTGTTGCTCATTTAACTTAACTTTATAATTTTCTGACATAATTAATCTTCTTTGTTTCTGAGTAAAACACAAAGTACAAAACTTTGTGTTTGTACCCCATTTTCTTAATCCTCTCATTTATTAATAGACAAATTAGCTGGTTCAATAATTTGATAATATGCGAACATAGTTCTGTAATAAATGTGTGTGCAGGTAGAAATTCCTGTATTATATTGACTTTGATTCATCTGGTTACATACCTTCAAGTGGCAGGATTCCCATGGAACCTGCAGGTCACACTGGCCAGGGAGGCAGGTAGATGGCCTTCACTATCTCCTTCAAACCCAATCCCCCAGCCACATTCCCAGTTCTGTAGCAGAGCACCTGCTGCAGAAGCCTCCCCCTCCTCTCTACCCCCATTTCCCATTCTAACTTGTTTGTTTTTTATCTTATTATTATTCCTTATAGATGTGTTTGTTCTCTAAGGACAGAGAGAAAGGGTGTGGATCCAAATAGGAGGGAGCAACACGGTACTCAGCATATTTACTCACAGTTAACATGATGCTGGAAGACACAAGGTGAGACAACCATGAGGAACCTGTGCAATGCTACTAAAATGACTTTACAGAAAAAACATTAGAAAGGATGTTTGTGGAATGTCCAAAAAGGCCATCATTGTTGCCCCACTATAAAGTAAGTCCATTTAAATGCTTTTCATATGTGTGTGTGTTTATATTTGAGGGTGTTTCTGCAGCACTGTTTTTTCAGAAAACTTTATTTTTATTACCTAATTTATTTATATTTAATTTTTAAAGAAATTATTAGTGAAATTTCTTTTATATACTCTCCAGTGTTTCCTCTCTTTCCCCATATCCTACCCTTCCCCCTTCTTACTTACCCCAACTTCACTCCCCATCTACTCCTCAAATGGGGGAAGGCCTCCCTTGAATAGTCAAAAGGGGAACATACTGAGTTGAGGCAAGACCCATCTTCCTCTCTGTACCAAGGCTGAGCAATGGCATCCCACCATAGGGAGTGGCCTCTAAAAAGCTAGTGCATGAGATGCTGATTATTCCTGGCTCCATATCTAGGGGCCAGTTAACATCATTGATCTATGCAACTCTCACCCTCATTCAGAGGGCCTTGTTTAGTCCCATGCAGGCTCTCCAGATGTCAGCCCAGAGTCCGTGAGCCCCCATTAGCTCGAGTCAGCTGTCCCTGCCGTTTTCTCCATTGTGCTCCTAACCCTTCCCTTGCTCCTCTAGCTGCTCCTCCCTCTCTCCAACTGAACTCCAGGCGCTCAGTCAAGTGCTGGGCTGTGGGTGTCGGCATCTGCTTCCATCAGTCACTGGATGTAGGTTCTATGATGACAATTAGGGTAGTCACCAATCTGACTACAGGGGAAGGCAAGTTCAGGCACCCTCTGCAGCATTGCTAGGCGTCTTAGCTGGGATCTCCTTGTGGGTTTCTGTGGATTTCTTTAGCACCAGGTTTCTCACTAAACCCATGATAGCTCATTCTGTACCGATACTGCTTTCATTGCTCACCTCTTCATCCCTCCCCAACTCTGCCTTCTTGAACCCTCATGTTCTCACCCTCTCTCCTATTCCCTCTAGACCCCCCATACTTTACCCAGGAGATCTTAACCACTTCCCCTTCCTGAAGTAATTCATGTATATAACTCTTAGGGTTCTCCTCTCTACCTAGTTTCTCTGGGGTTGTGGAATCTAGGCTGTTCTTCCTTTGCTGTGTGTTTACTATCTACTGTTCACTTAGGAGTGAGTACATACCATGTTTGTCTTTCTGGGTCTGAGTTACCTCACTCAGGATGATTTTTTTTCTCTAGTTCCATCTGTTTGCCTACAAATTTCATAATGTCATTTTTTGTTTGTTTTCCCACTGAGTAAGACACCATTTTATCAATGTACTACATTTTCTTTATGCATTGGTTGGTTGAGAGGCGTTTAGGTTGTCTCCAGGTTCTGGCCACAATGAATCTTGTTACTCTCAATAAAGCTGATCAAGTGTCCCTGTATTGTGGTTGAACATCTTTTGGGTATATATCTAAGAGTGGACTTGCAGGGTCCTGAGGAAGGCTGATTCTCAATTTTCTGAGAAACTACTATACTGATTTCCAGAGTCACTGTACAAGTTTATATTTTCACCAGCAGTGGAGAATGTTCCCCTTTCTCCACATCCTCTCCAACATAGGCTGTCAATAGTGTTTTTTATCTTAGCCATTCTTGCAGGTATTAGATGGAATCTCAGAATTTTTTGATTTGTATTTCCCTGATGGCTAAGAATGTTGGACACTTCCTTAAATGTCTTTCAGAAGCTGGGGGATGAGTGGGAGGAAGGATGGGAAGAGGAATTGTTGGTATATAAAAACAAAAAACAGACAAAAACGCTTTTAAATAAAAATTAAGATGTGCTTAGTACAATTGATTTGCAAGTATATATAATTTAAATTATATACAGTGTGAGTGTCTAAAAACTTGGATGAGGATGCTGTGGCAGTAATAAAGGTACATTCTTTCTGAGATCTATCCACCACCTTCTTCATCACCCCATCTTAATATTGATATTACAGTTGGTTTTTTTATTTTTCTGTTTTTATTATGAATAAAGTTTCATTTTTTATCCATGTATCCCCTTGTTCAAATTACCTTCCCCCCCACTCTTCACAGTCACTCTCTCTTCTGCTCATCTCTTTATCTTTTCCCCAGCAAGGGCAGGAGGTCCCAAAGTCCCAAGGTGGCTTAGTTCAGCATCCACTCTAGGCAGATCCACTTGCCTCATCCCAACATCAAGACTTGTTCAGGTGTTCCTCTGGAGGAAATGGGCTCCAAGGTCCCAGTATAAGGTGCTTCAGATTCCAAGCTGTTTATTGGTTGTGGTTTGCAGCTTGGGAATGCTTTGCTTTTTGTTTCAAGTCCACTAATGAGTGAGTACATCCCATGCTTATCTTTCTGAGTTTGTGATACTTCATTGAGGGGGATAGTCACCAAATCCATTCATTTGCCTGCAAATTTAGGATATCACTTTTTCATACTGCTGAGTAGTACTACATTGTGTAGATGTACCACAATTTGTTAATCCATTCTTTAGTTGAGGGGCATCTGGGTTGTTTCCAGTTTCTTGCTATTACGAATAATGCAGATATGAACATAGCTGAGCTGATGCCTTTGAAGTGTAAATGTACATCTTTAGCGTATATGCCCATATATTGCTGGATCCTTGGGGAGATTGATTCCCAGTTTTCTGAGAAACCACCATATTGCATTCCAGAGTGGCTGAACAAGTTTACACTCCCACAAACAATGGATGAGTGTCCCCCTTGCTCTGCAACCTCTCCAGCATAGGCTGTCATCTGTGTCTTTTATCTTAGCCAATCTGACAGGTGTAAGGTGGGAGATCTTTCCATTTTCTGATATGCTCTTCAAATTCTTTCTTCAGTGATTTAAAGTTTTTGTCAAATAGATCTGTTACTTCTTTGGTCATAGTTACTCCAAGGTATTTAATGCTATTTGCAGCTATTATAAAGGGTGATGTTTCCCTTATTTCTTTTTCAGCCCTTTTATCTTTAGTGTATAGGAGGGCTACTGATTTCTTTGAATTAATTTTGTATCCTGCTACATTGCTGAAGGTGTTTATCAGCTGTAGAAGTTCCTTGGTAGAATTTTGTGGATCACTGATGTTTATAATCATATCATCTGCAAATAGAGATAGTTTCACTTCTTCTTTTCCAATTTGTATCTCCTTAATCTCCTTTCGCTTCTTATTGCTTTAGCTAAAACTTTGAGAACTATATTGAATAGATAAGGAGAGAGAGGACATCCTGGTCTAGTTCTTGATTTTAGTGGGATTGCTTTGATATTTCTCCATTTAGTTTGATATTGGCTGTTGGCTTCTTGTAAATCTCCTTTATTATATTTAGATATTTTCCCTGTATTCCTGATCTCTCCAGGTCTTTTATCATAAAGGAGTGTTGAATTTTGTCAAAGGCTATTTTAGTTCATTTATCTCTCAGGTATCTGTTGCTGCAGACACCCAGAGCCACCATTGTTTCTGAGACAGTGTGTCTGCCTCTTGGCTTCTTATGTCTCGCTTCAGTCATGACACAGCTCAGCTCTTAGTTTGTCTTTCAAGATACAGCCTCCTGGAACCTTGTCAAAGCCTTGCTCTGTTATTTAGTCTGACTAGACTGATAAATGGGAGTGGAGTTCCAGTCATTCCCGCAATTACAAAAGCTGTATGTGTTGTACCTTGTTATCATTGTTTATTCTGACATTTGCCTCTTAGTAAAGTGGAAATTTGCAGTTAGGATAGAATCACAATGTAGATAAATGTTGGCTAGACACATCTGAGTTCAGAAAAAATAAAAAAGTCATATAAAAGTATGTGTTTCTTAGTCTGTCATCAAAATTTTACTTGGCCTTTCTCACTCTTAGTTTCCTTTTCTCAAATTCATCATTCATCATTCACGCTAAGATATATATCATACATTTGATCTACTTGACTATTCCAATAAAAAAGTAGTGTGTTTTTTCAATGCTATGTGACAACTACTTGATAAAAAAAAATTAAAATCTAAATTCCTGCATCATCCCCTCAGAGAGTCACAAATTTAAACACTAATACGCAAACATATTGCAAATGCTAGGACAAATACAGCACCCAGCTGTAGCACAATAATAATAAAAATGCATGCAAGGCTAAGGACAGTTTTCTGCTTCCTGTGTCATTCTCCTTTAGGTTACACAGCAAAGAAGGAGATGTCATTGCCCAAGAGGGGAGAGTAACTATGAGACAGCCTTGAGTCACAAAACCAGGAAGGACCAATTCCACCTTAATACTAATTAGTACTTAATACCACAGACTTAGTCTCCAGCACCACTGCTGTGCAGGTAGCAATGCCACAGATTTCAGGTCTCTATGAAGGACTAAAGCTTCAGTTCATGCCAGCTGCACTATGGTGGCCACAACAGCTTTGAACTTTGGACACATCCCAACACTGCGCAGTCATTAGCTATAATTGATGACTGTCAAAAGCTTTCCCAAGTAGAGCCAGTCTCCAGTGATCAGAATCAGTACCAGCATCTTCAAATACACAGACATGACATGCAAAAATAACCAAGAACAATCATGAAAAAAAATAATATACTAAAGAACCAAACAGATTGACAGTACCAAGCATTAAGAGTTGAAGATGAGTAAACCTCCTGACACAGAACTAAAATTAACTTATAAAGAAGCTTAACGAACTTTAAGTAAACAGAGACAACTGAGAAATAAGCAGCTGGAGAAAATATTTCTTTCCATGATCAAAGGTCTCCAAGAAGATTCAGTCCAATAAAATTATCTGCTGCCAAAAGCCATTTAACTGTTAAAGATGAAGCTCTCAGATTGTCTATAAAATCAGAAAGAAAAAGGCAGCAGAGCATATGTGAATCTCATACAGAAAGCTGCTATTCTCAGGAATAGCTGTGCAGAGTCAGAATGTAGAAGGATGTCGGGAGCCCAGGGATGAAAACTGACCACCAAGAATACTGTGGTCAGCAAAGCTGATGTTTAGAAATGTAGGCAGACATTTTCCCAGATAGGCGAGAGCTCTGGATTTTAATAGCATCAGACATGACCTGCAAGATAAATAAAGGCATTTCTGAAAGTTGAAAGAGAAGTTTGCTAAAGAGCAAGACAGAAACATCTTCACATAAAAAGAGCATGGTTGTCCAGCACTGTTGGGTGGCATCTCTTGTCTCAGGATCAGAATATATGCTCATCCCAGCCATGATGCAGAGCTTCAGCCCATACCCACAGGACAGGCACACACTATGCATCTGTACTTCCCCATCCACCCTAAATCTTGTACTGTAATAAAACTAAGATTTTTTTTCTGAGTACCTTTAAAAGTGTCTTTTCTGTTTTGAGGGATCTCTATACAGATTCACTGTTTCCAACACTGTGTAGAAGCATTGAATACAATAATATTTCTTTATCTTTCCATTTGTTCTCTTGCTTTTAAGGTCTTATAAAACATATTGATGAAACCATCATGGAATTTTTCTCTTGTGTGTTCTTGTAGTTTCATAACGTTTAAGTTCAAGAAGAAAGAAGGCAGAGAATCTGTCCTAGTGGAAATGATCCTGAAGCATATTTGGGGCTCAAGCTGGCCCTTGAGAAAGATTGCTTCAAGAGGAGGCAATTGCAATGTAGCTTGTCCATGCAGCATTTCTCTAAGTGGTTCCTGGAAGGCTCAATACATAGCCCTTTCTTCACTTTTTATATTATATGTACCACTTGGCTAAATGACTTAGAGTTAATATTTTAGATTAAAGGCTAGTTCTTTACAGTGAAAGATAACACAAGTGTCTCATCTCATTCTCTATCACACTTAGTTTTATTCTTTGCCTAGAAGCATTCAAGTTATTCAAGATGATTCAGTTCTGAAGAATCTCATACTTAATAGGTAGAAATATACCAAAAATTAAAACAAATAAATTCTGTAAATTTTCAGTATAGAAAATCAGCATTTTTTTTAAAAAAAAATCAACATTGTTTAGTATCAATAGCCATTTATTAGAATGAAAATTGAGAAAGTAGTCTTATTTCAATAGCACAAAATATAAAAGTAAAGTGCCTGGGATTAAGGTTAACCAAAGAGGTAAATATGACAAAATGTCAAAGTGGGAAACTGAAGACCACTGAATAATAGAATGATCCTGGGTTGTCTGATTTGGGAAACACAATACTGTTAAAAATGTTTCTATAATACTCTAAGTGGTCTACAAATTCCATACGATTTCCTTAGAAATACTAGTGACAATCTTTATTGTTTAGGACTGCAGTTTGTAAGGAAATTGTCCAAAAGACATTGGCTAAGTTGTCTCTCACATGTGGGTTTTTGTTAGTTTGGTTTTTGGTGGGTTTTTTTGTTTTGTTTTGTTTTTGTTTTTCTTCAAGACAGGGTTTCTTTGTGTAGCCCTGGCTATGCTGGAAGTCACTCTATAGGCCAGGCTGGCCTCAGACTCACAGAGATCCACTTACCTCTGCAAACTGAGTGCTGAGATTACAGTCATCTGCCATCACCTGTGTATTCTTAAAGCCTCACTTCCATAGAAGTGAGTGGGGGGGCACTTATCAGAAGTTAAGGAGACTAGGGAGCAGAGAGAACTGAAGAAAACTTGAGTCATGGGAAATGTTGGTGGGAATGCAAACTTGTAAAGCTGCAATGGAAATCATTGTGGCAGGTCCTCAAAAAATTGGGAAAAGATAAACCTCAAGACCTGCACTTATATCACTTGTTATGGAAAATTAGTTTAAGATGTGCTGCATGTGCTCAGTTAAAGATCAGAATAAAGAAAAACCTGATCTTCTCATTCCCAGTAGAGTTATGATGGTGTATTATATGTTTCAAAAACTTAGAGATGTAGTTTTAATTTTTTTATGAAAAATTGACAGATGTTTGGAGAGGTAAACATATTTAACCTGATTTAAATAATGTGCAATGTTATGTGTATTGAAACATCACCTGGTCCATAATAAATACAGAATGTTGATAAATATGTAATGTTTGCTTAAAGAATAAAAGATAAGCCAGGGAAACAGGTAGGCTAAATGTACATCTTCACATTGTGGAATATTAGTTTAATGATGCAAAGATGTCTTGCATTGTTTTATGCTTCACTTGTTTAACTTTGTAAAGCTGTGTTTGCCTCTCTAAGGCACCTGGTTGGTCCAATTAAGAGTGAATGGCCAATAGATGGGGAGAAAAGAGAAATAGCCAGGGCTACCAGGCAAAAGCAATAAATAGGAGAATAAATCTAAGCTCAAAAGAAGCAGGAAGATCAAGCGAAGGAGTAGAAAAGGAGGATGCTGGGGGTCAGCCACCCAGCACACAGCCAGCTGCAGAGAAAGAAGGAAAGAAAAGTGTATGGAATAAAGAAAAATAAAAATCCCAGAAGTAAAATATAATTAAAGAGACACAGGATAATTTAAGTTATAAAAGCTGACTTAAAACAAACCAAGCTAGGGCCAGGCATTCGTAAGTAAAAATAAGTCTCCATTTATTTGGGATTTGGGTGATGGTCCTCCAATAAGAAAAAAGAAGCTGCAACCACTCTTGGGCATATGCCTAAAGAACACTCCATTCTACCACAAGAATGCTAGCTCAGCTATATTCATAGCAGTTTTATTCATAATAGCCAGAAACTGGAAACAACCTAAATGTCTCTCAACTTAAGAGTAGATTAAATTTTTTGATGTGTTTTCACAATGTACACAATGGTTAAAAAAGCAAAGACTTCATGTAATTTGCAAATAAATGGATACAACTAGGAAAAATTTTTCTTCAGTGAGGTAAGCCAGACAAATACAGCATGTATTCACTTATAAGTGGATATTTGCTGGTAAGTTAATGATAATAAATCCACAATCCACAGATCCACAGAGGTTTTATTAAGACAATTCTAGGGGAAAGCCTGGATGTCCCTGGAAAGAAGAAATAGAGTATGTTTTGTGGG
Source organism: Sigmodon hispidus (assembly GCA_004025045.1). Taxonomy (NCBI): domain Eukaryota; kingdom Metazoa; phylum Chordata; class Mammalia; order Rodentia; family Cricetidae; genus Sigmodon; species Sigmodon hispidus. Next base: position 72,655 of record PVIH01006779.1, on the reverse strand, counting down.
TGGACTGGGGGCGGGTGGGATGAGAGTGGGAAAGATCAGGGGGGATTGGAGGAGAGAGTTTAGGGGGAGACAATAGAATTGGGACATTTATGAGGCAGTATAAATGCCTACTGCAGTGGAAATTTACAAGAGTGACCCTAATGAGGATTTCTGGTAATAGAGTCTAAACTGGCCATTGTGTATAGCCAGAAAAGCTATCAGGAGTTGAACAGAGTTATATTTGGTTAAATTGTTGGCCAAGAAGGTTCCATAGAGATTTCTAAACAGTGAAGACTAATGCTAACACAGAAGGTTGGCCTATGAAAATTGAGAGTGGAGCCCCATTGCTAAGGACAACTTCCACTCGGTTCATTGAGAGTAAAGAGCCATTTCTAGTCTCTTTCGCATGAGGAGGTACTATGCAGTCTATGAGAAGAAAAACTTGGATACCAACCCAGTCAAGAACCTTCTATCTACAATCTGTTCTGCCAGTAAGATGTGTTGGGCAATAATGTTACAGAATATGTGGTGATGGCCAGCCACTATTTACTATAAGTGAGGCTCCCACACACCCATGTTCTACACTGCCTGGTTGGCCAGAAACAAGAGACTGAAAAGTCTAGAGACCAAAGGTAGACCTAAGGTACCAAATATGACTGGAAAAAATAGTTGACAAATTGTTAACTAATTAAAATCAATCAAACAAAACAGCACCTTCAACAAATGGTGCTGGTCATACTGGATGACTGTAGGTAAAAGAATTCAAATAGACTTATGTGTATCACTGTGAACAAAGCTCAACTCCAAGTGGACCAAAGACATCAACCTAAAACCAGACACACTGAATTCAGTGGAAGAAAACGTGAGAGATAGTCTTAAATTAATTGACACCAGAGAAGTCTTGCTGAACAGAGCACTGTTAACACAGGCACTAAGAGCAATATAATAAATGGGACATCATGAAACTGAGAGGCTTTTGCATAGCAAGTGATACCATCACTCAGACAAAGTAACAACCTACAGAATGGGAAAAGATTTTACCAACTACACATACAATAGAAGATCAGTATCCAAAATATATAAAGACCTCAAAAACTTCTTATCAAGAGAATAAATAACCAATTAAAAATGGGTTACAATTCTAAATGAGTAATTCTCAAAAGCAGAAACTCAAATGGGTGAGTGATATTTTGAGAAATGTTCATTATTCTTAGTCATCAGAAAAATGCAAATCAAAACTACTTTGAGATTGCATCTTATATCTGTCAAAATGGCTAAGGCTGGAGAGGATGCAGAGTAAGGGGAAAACTCATCCATTGCTGGAAGGACTATAAACTTGTGAAGCCACTATAAAAATCAGCATGGTAATTCCTCAGAGTATGGAAATCCATGTACTTCACGATCCATCTATACTGCTCTTGGACATATATCCAAAGCATGCTTTATCCTACAACAAAGGACACTTACTCAGCCATATTCAATGCTGTTCTATTAACAACAGCCAGAAATTGAACATCCTTGATAAACCTCAACAGATGAATGGATAACGAAAATATGGTGTGTCTACACAATGGAATTTTACTCAGCTATTAAAACTGAAATCATTAAATTTGTAAATAAATACATGAAACTAGGAAAAAAAATCACCCTGAGTGAGGTAACCCAGACTCAAAAAGACAAGTATAGTATATATCCACTTATATGCACTTATTAGCTGTTAAGTCAATTATAACCAAGCTGCAATTCATAGAATCACAGAAGTTAGGTATAGAGTAAAGAACTAGGGAGGTTAGCTAGATTTTTGTTAGGAAAGGGAACTAGAATAGTTAGTTATGGATGGGTGGAAGTGAGAACTGGAATAGGATAATCAAGTGGGGAAGGTTATGACAAGAACAAGATGAAGAAAACACAGGAATAGACCATTAAAACTAAGGACTATCTGAGGTACAGTATAAAAATCTAATAAAGTATAATATAAAATATATACATATATGAAGAAGATCTAAATGAAATCACCAAATAATGGGGGGAGGACAGAGCCCCAGCTGATTATTTCTTGTTGCTAAATAAAGCTTGCAGTATGGAGAATGAGTTAAATCTAATTGAATTGTTGGACAAAGGGGTCTCATGGAAATTCCCAAATAACTCAGGCTGTTGCCAAAACTATAAGCTGCTCTCCACAAACTAATGGCAAAGCTCTGTTGCTGAAAACAACACCTACACAACTCACACAACTCATTGAACATGGAGATACTGAGAAGTTGCCTACATAGAGCCTTGCCACCTAGATTCTAGGTTTTTTGGTATAGGAAGTTACTCTGTACACTACCAAAGAAGAAATATAAACACCAACTTAGCCACAAACACTTCCACATATGATGGTGTTCTGCCTTCAAGATATGCTAGGGCAATAATTGCAGAAAGCTTATAGGAATGACCAATCAATAGCTGATTTGATTTTAGTCCTACTCCCCAAGAAGGAGCCCATATCTAATGCTGCTTGTGTAACCAAGAACTGAAGACTGGATAGCTCAGGGTCCTAGGGTAAAATGCAATATTACTATTATACTGAAAGAATGCAGCAATGAAATGGCTTCTAATGAGTTCTGCCATACTCATAGATCACATACTCATAGATCAGTGTCTTGCTGGGCCGTCATCAGAGCAGCTTCTTTCTGCAGCAGATGGCAACACATACAGAGACAGCAAGTGTGCAGAGATTGAGGGACCTTGCAATGCTATGCCGTAAAAGAGATGTTTCCATTAAATCCCTCTCTTTAGGGATCAGGAAATGCCTTGAAAGAGGAAGCAGAAAAAGTTTAAAAATCAGAGGAGTGAGAGAACACGAAGCAAACAAAGCAGATGATGCACATGTGAACTCAGAGACCAAGGCAGCATGCACAGGGCTTGCACAGGCCTGCACCAGATGGGGTCTTGCAGCTGTAAAAAGAAGTGTACACAAGCCCCTATGGCTAACTCATCAGCTATCTCCACTTGCAAATAAAAAACTAGTTTTCTCCAAGGCGGTCTTACCGGGAAACAAAGTGTTCTTTAGAGTAGGCTAACAGGAAACAATGTTGTCTTTGGAGGTTCCTTGTTTCCATGTCTAGATCAGTTTTTGTGTCTTTTCTTGGGCTCTTTCCCTTCAGTTTCTTTGCTTTGTCTTACTCAAATGGGCTGATTTTTATTTTATCCTATTTTATTATATTATTATCCCATAGAATCCAGTTTGTTTTCCTTTTTTATTTTTTTACACAAGTTATGTCTTATGCCAAGCAAGTTTATTCAGAAGTACAGCATCTTTCTTTTTTTTTAATCCAGTTTGTTTTCAAATGAAAGACAGAAAGTGAGTAGATCCAGATGGGAAGAAGGTAGGGAAGTAGGGAGGAACTGGTAGGGGTACAGGTGAAAGAAACCCATATATAATTAACAAAATAACTTACTTTATAAAAGGAAAAATAAAATATATTAAAATTAAAAAGTGTTTTGTAGCAAAAATAAAATAAAAGGTAGAAATATGAACCCATATCCCTATCTGTTTGAAATAACTCTCAGTGTTCTTCTCAAGTTAGCTTTCTGCTCCTTACTCCACCCTGAGGTCCTCAGCTGCCCTGGGCTCCACAGCTGTGATTTGTCAATCAGGTTTGTACTGTAAATCACCTGACAGGAAAAGCACCTTGTTCATGAAGCTCACAATGTCCAGAGTTCATGTTCATTGTTCTAGTTTCAGTCTCCCCATCCCCCCCACCCCCCACATTGCTTGGGTGATACTCTGTGGCTAGAGAGTAATGGGTGTGGCCAATACATCTGAGCTAACAGAGAGGGAAGAGGAAGGATTGAGGATGCTAGGAGAATGTCTATTTAATACTTTGACAGAGAAGGGAGTGCAGAATGTAAAGATGGAATGGAAAATTTATGATTTTATTTTTTGCTTCTAAATGATAGTCTTTTATTTTTTAAAAAAGAAAAAGATGTATTTATTTATTATGTATATAGTGTTCTGCCTGCACATTAGAAGAGGGCACCAGATCTCACTACAGGTGGTTGTGAGCCACCATATAGTTGCTGGGAATAGAACTCAGAACCTCTTGAAGAATAGTCAGTGCTCTTCACCTGAGTCATCTCTCCAGCTAGACAATAGTCTTATATGATTTTTGTCTATCATAGCCTGGCCAGAAATGTTTGCAGGGAAACTTAGTGTATTGAGATAAAATTTCTTATGAAGGGATGAAAGAGGGTTACCATAGATAGTGTCACAGCTGTCAATTTAATACAACCCAGAGTCCTATGAGGTAGTTTCAATTGAAGGATTGTCTAGGTCAGATTGGCATGTGACTGTGTCTATAAGGAATGCTTTTGTTAATAATGACTGATGTTAGAGAACAGAGCCCTGCTGTGGGAATCATCATCCCTACACAATTGGGCCTACCTTAAATAAAGTTAGCTGAGCAAGCCATGGGCAATGTTCCTTCATACATTTGGCTTCAGTTCCTGCTTGAGTTTCCTTCCTAGCCTCCCTCAATTATGGATTGTAACCTGGAGGCATAAGTCAAATCAACACATTCCTCCCTAAATTACTCTCCCCCCCACCCACACTGTGTAGCACATAACTGGAAACAAATTGGAATAGAGGACCCTGGCTAGCAGACACTTCCCTTTCAGGGAAAATTAGAATTTGGGGATGTCTGGATGAACTTTAACAACACTCTGGATTTGAGACTTTGCCTCTATACACATATTTTGAGTCCACCTTTTCATAAAATTAAAGCAAAAATGCAAATTTATTTTATTATTGGGACCTCAGATACATTCACACCTATTTGATGCTGACTGTAAGCCCTTAGACCTCTCAAACAAGTCTTAGTGGTCTGAGAGCACAGAGTCCATTTGGGGGCTTTAAAAGTAAACTAGAAGCATCATCTACAATAAAGATAGAACTTTGCAATTGGGTCCAGAAACAAAGGATCAAGTACCTACCATTCTCAAAAGATGCTCTGATAGATAGAATGTATATAAAAGGGCATCAGAATTTTAATAGCCAACGGAGCAGAAAATAGCATATTTCATATTCAGCCATGCATTTTGATACTTGGGATGAGAAAATTCAAGAAGAGCAACCTTTTGCAGTTTGTTGCTTATTTTCAAATATTTCACTACTACTCAAAAATAGCTCCTTAGTATTTTGGAACTAGCAAGAGCATAGTTCAAACCAGGACTCACAAATGCCTTAAGCAATGATTTGAAGAAGGAACATGTTGATTGTAAAGTATCTTGGATGTAGCAAAGGCAGGATGCTACTAATGATTGTCTGAGACAGTTTGGTGGCTTAAACTCATTACTTTGATTTATGGAAAGTAACTCTCAGACAGATTCAACATGAAGGTTACTCTTACACTAATGACCCTACCAAAGTCCAGTCCAGTTTATCGATGTGTGCTTTAATGGCACAACTGATTTGATTTCATGTAAGCCTCTGTCTGAACTCAACCATTCATCAGTGTTGTGTTTATCTAATTTGTTTTTATGAACTTCCCATGCTCAATAAACTGGTCCAGGCAATCAAATTCGTCTCTTGCTTCTATTGTCAGCCTTGAAGCAAACATTTACTAATGGGCTGATTAATTGTATAATTGTGCCACATGTGGGCAAGAACTCTTATTCTGGCTACCCAGGTTCCCAGTTTCTGAGGAATTACAAAACCACATGTAACTGAATAAAAATTATTGGGAACTACTTATTTAGCAATCTGCTCAAGGTAAGGCTAAGTTTCAGATTCTTAAATTTTACCTTCAGTGAGCAAGTTCTACTATTTTACTAGTACACATAAAATGAGATGACGTTTGCCTTTCTGATCTAGACCATGCAATTAAACTATAGTCAAAAGAACACAGATAGAAAAGGTATCCAAGGCATAGATTTAGAGAGAAAAATCTGGTTATTTGTAACACATTGCAGTGTGTTGTCTTTCCTCCCTGAAATGATGCTTTGGGCATCCTAGGGAGCTTTGTGATATCTTCATAGTAATAAAGATGAAAGTATATTTAGTGAGCTGACCACTTAATCTCTCTCCTGCTGTGATCAATTTGTTATGTTTGCAAGGTGACTGGCCTTACCTGGGACACTGGAATAAACCCCCAGAGGAGAAAAACTGTAACTTTTAATCATATCTGTTGAATTTTTGTTTTACCAGGTACTTTATTTTCTAAGACTTTTTTCTAATGACTCTTTAACAATTCTGTTCTTAATTTGAGAATATAGCATTCTCTGTTGCAAAGAGAAGTTTCTTTGATGAGGTGTAAAGACTACAGTTACCTGTAGGTATAACCACAAGTGTTTCTAGACTGTTGTTAGGGATTATGCTGGTTTAATAAATTAGTGGTTTTAAGATTTACCCCCAATAACCATGATTTCATTAGCACTATGAATTTAGTTAGTTTTCCACTACAATGTAAAGTATTGCTCTTGTTCAGTAGGTCTTAAGTTTGGTTAGTGAAGTATTATTGCCAAGGTATGTGTGCCACTGCTGAATCTATAGTCTAATGCAATTGAAGGTCTTTGACATTAGATCTAGATAGGAGTGTTGTTTTCCCTCTACCTTTAAAAGTTTGTATGGCACCTTCTGGTATCATAAAGACAGTCCTCAGGGAAGGACTGCTCAAGGATCTCTGGACCCAGTGTGTGAAGTGCATGGTATTTTTAGCAATAGGGACTTACCTTCCACCTCCTGGAGTAACCAAGGGCATAGTAATAGGCTGTGTATTTGAGAGCCTTTAGACAGCTTGAGCCAAAAACTCAAATGAGAGCTTCTCATGTCTACTTTTAGGATTTTCATTGCAGTTATGGAGCCCAGTATCAATAGATATTTCCAAAATGCACCAATACCCAAGGCTTGGGAGTTATTGTGGGAGCAGAAAGAATATAAGAGCTTGTGGATCATAGACTTTACTGTGATATCATATATCCTAACAACATCAGAAGCTATATCTGCATAGTATTTCCAACATGATCACCCAAGCATGGGCTGCACAAGGAAGACACCAATGAAAATGCATTTTTAATTAGATGAGAAAAGCCTATGAGGCCTCAGGACTACACAGAGAAATGCAAACAACTAAGGAAAGCTAGGATGAGAAGTGGTCCTCCCAAGGGAAAGGCACACCAATTAGTTGTCTCAGGCCCAATGGCCAGCCTGAAAACATACATGCCAGTAACATTATATGAACTCAGCATGCTATATTTATGAGGAAGTATATATATATATATATATATATACATATATGTGTGTATACATATGGTATATTTATGAAAATATGTACATATCTGTATATATATAAATGTACATGGAATAACAAAAAACTAATATATTATCTTTCAAGTCTCTTTTAGTGTACTAAGTAAAATTATATTCCTCAGTTACATATTTTCAGGAACACTAATTCTGTTGCTTTTAACTAACTTTCTGTTGTTTTTCCTAACATGCTTGATACTTTTTTCTTTTTAACTTATAATACCAATGAAAGATATTCATGAGGCATATATAGTAGAGAAGAATTTCATTCAATATACTTCTCAAGAAGGAGCTGAGGAGATGACATATTTCATAAAACACTGCCTTGCAAGTACAAGAACAGTTTTATCACCAGAATTCACATTAAAATGCCTAGAACCCATGGAAAAAATTCCAAGCTGTACATAGTATGTGCTTATAATCCAAGAATGGGTGGTATGGTGGAAACAAAAGGTTCTCTGATCAGCCAGCCTAATCTACTTGGTGAGCTTCTGGACCAGTGAGAGTACCTATCTCAGTGGATAAGGATGGCAGCAGAAGCTGTCCCCGAGTCTCCACATGCATGCGCTTGTATGGCTATACACATTTATATCTAATTGTGCACTGACATAAACATGAACATGCTTACACATACATACACATCTATACACAGACATATTTTAATTAATTATTGTAGTGTCCTACCTCAGTTTCCCCTCCCTCTTCTCCTTCCAATTTCTGTCCTACCTTCCATCTGTTCCCGCATGTATTCCCCATTTACTTCTGTTCAGAAAAGGCAGGCCTCCTTTGCATATCAACAAAACATGGCATATCAAGTTGCAGTAAGACTAAGCACCTCCCTATTTATTAGGGCTTGTCAAGACAACCCAGTATGAGGAAAAGTTCCCAAAAGCCAGCAGAAGAGTCAGAGACAGTTTCTGATCCCACTTTTTGGAGTCCCACAAGAAGACAAAGCTACATAATTGTCACATATATTTAGATAATTGTCCCATGAAGGCTGTCTGGATGTCACTTCAGCACAGACATTTTTAAAGTCCTTTTTTAATATTTAAAAGCTTTTAAACATACCTACCACTTTTCCCTTCCTCCCCTCTTCCCTGTCATCCCTCAGCTTTGCTCCCCCTACTTCATTCCCCTATCCAATCCTCAGAGAGGGCAAAAACTCCCAGGGTGAGTCAATGTAATCTGGCATGTCCAGTTGAGGTAGGAACAAGCCCCTCCTCCAGTATCAAGACTGAACAAGGTGTTCCTAACTAAGGAATGAGTTCCAAGCCAGTGTAATTCATATTGTCACCAAAAATATACTAAGCTTTTCACTGAAAACTTATTCCTTTGTACAAATTATGCTTAAATATAATTTATTCTAAAACCTTATTTTGTGCATTTTTAGGAGTGAGAACACTGGTAGTGTGACTATAATTCATATGGAAAATTTAAAAAAACCATTGACTTCTCAAAGTAATAGAGTCTTGATTCACACAGTCCATTCAGAAAATAATATAGTAATTTATAACAATGGCATAACTTTAAATTAATGGGAAAAAGAATGACTTACAATTGGTGTTTGGACTATGCAAATATGAATGAGACTATACCCAAATTTATGTTTCACTGGAATTTTATGTATTTCACTAAGACAAAAACCCAAGTGAATAAAAGACAAATTTATATAACTAATGAAATGAACCAAAACTTAAAAAGGAACTATTGAAAATTACAACTATAAACTTGTCAGCCTCACCCACAATATAATTGAAGTGTCAATGTAACACAGTGGAGGAATGAAAACCCTTTCTTCTCAGATTATTCTCATTCATCTTTTTGCCTAGAAGTGCATATTAATTGTATACCCATTTCCCTGGGATCACTTTTTAAAAACCTTCTATTGAGGTGGAAACAAGACTTAGTGGTTAAGAGCAGTAGCTGCTCTTCAGAAAGCCCAAGTTTAACTCAGTACCAACATGGCAGTTCACAACTTTCTGAACTCTAATTCCAGGGGATTCGTGCCCTCTTCTGGTCTCTGTGGATACCAAACACACCTAGTACACAGACATATGTCTGGGCCAAACACCCACATACATAACATAAAATAGCTTTTATTATTATTGTGTGTGTGCATGGTGTATTTGTATATAGAGGGAGGTGGGGCATGAACTGTATGTGTCAGTCAGAGGATAACATTGTGGATTCAGTTCTCACTTTCCAACTGTTGATAGGGTTCAGGGACCAAATTTAGGTGACATCACCTTTACCCACTGAGCCCTCCATCCTATCAGCCCTTCAAGATCATTTATCCACAACTTGTAAAGCACAAATAATATGAATTATAGAATTCATTATAGAATTCAGAAAAATATATAAAACTGTTACATATAATGGTTTCTGAATTTCCAGTAGTTAGAAGATGAAGTTCATTTCTTGTAATAACATTTATGCTGGCTTAAGCCAAAATCAAATTATACTTCTGAGAAAACAGGATTAATGAAGCTTAAATATAAAGTTATATATATATATATATGCATTACATGCTTCATTTCTTAGTTTAAGTAAAAGATGGCAACACTACAGCTACATAATATATTTAGCTTCAGTAAAGTTTGAAATAACATATTGGAATATTTAACAACATGTAGTCAAATTAATGGCAGGTGTAAAATTCTGGTCAGCTAAGAATCAAATGAGCAGAAGGTTGAGTTGATTTTTATAAAAATAGTTAGCTTCAAATTCAATTCAAAGTTATTAAATTAACAGTATGCATCAGTTGTTAAATTTTACAAAAGACTTGATAGAAAATGTCTAAAATGTTTCAGTAAGCTTATCTCATGTTGAAATGATTGACTATCTCAATCTTTATTGGAATTTTGAATCTGATTGGGCTGTGTTTTATTTAGTCTTAATTGTTCTCCTCAAATGGATCTTACTAAGCTGTCTGAATAGACAATTATACAGCACAGAGAATCCTTCCAGGAAAACACAAAAATAGATATAGATTGATTGATAGATGATAGAAAAAAGCAAGTAGATGTGTGTTAGAGAGCACAGATTAGATAAATAGATACATCATACATACATACATACATGCATATATATATAGATACATAAATATATATAGATAATAGATTGATAGATGAAATATAAATGGTAGAATACACATTAAGTTACCTATAAATTGCACACCTAAGGTGATTTTTTATTTATTTATATATTTTTGATTGAAAATAAAGATATATTATGAGTTTGTGTTTTACAATGTTGGGGTTCCAAATTTTCATATTATATTGATAAAAAAGAGTGCTGAACTAAAAATCTCAGAGTATCACAACTCAGTTTTTCTATCATTTAACTCTCAGCATAAAGGGAAAGGAATCAATTAGTGCTGTCAAACCTTCCTAAGGTTTACTATTTAAATCATAAAGCATTAGTTGTAAATATTTTTTAACCAAATTTAGTACTACCCCACATTTTAAGAGTTCTTGCATATTTCTGTAATTTGCTCATAACTTGACATTAAGTGAAAAATTAAGTGAACCTCTTTACTGTGTCTTAAATGTAGCTGAAAAGACACTTTATTACTTACAAAAATATTTATTTAAATATGTACCACTAAACCAGTAACAACCAGATCTCTGTAGACTCAAATAATTCTCTTTTCCAAAAGAGACTAATTGGATAAGAAAAAAACAAGAGTGTCAATTTGCCTCATTGCATGTTTGAATGGAAAAAAATTAATAAGGCTCTAAGATTAGTAGTAATTTAAGAGCTGTCAGTAGTCTGTGGAAAGGCCTGAGTTCCCAATCACTCCTTAAAGGCCAGAAAGAAAAATAATCATTTCTCTGTATTGATGAGATATAGGACAATTTTGGGTTAGTAAGTGTAGAAGAATGGGTTTGAACTGTTATTTGCTCCCTAAGTCTTACCTTAGTCAAATCACAAAATTAAGAGTGTGAATTAAATTATAAAACATGGGTTTGTTTGAAAAATAACACCTCCAAAATCCAAACTTTTTTTCACTTTTGCACAAACATAGTTCTTGTAAGAAGGTTATTGGCTTTCTTTTTACTCATTTTGAGTCCCTGCTATTTTATTCTAGAGCATATCTAGTTCAATATGCTTATACTGCACATAAAATATGCATTTTAACATGTACACCTATAAAAATGCAAATAAGCATTTGCTTAGCAATATGATCAGTCAGGAATTGCACTCTTTTTTTCTTTTTAACCAACACTGATATATCTGTAGCCTAAACCATTCTAGGCTTCATACTTCCATATATATATATGTATGTATATATATATATATATATATAGGTGGTTTTCATTTTAAAAATTAACTACCAATTATTGTATGATACTTCTGGCTCAGACTTTCTGGTCTAGACTCAAGGTTCGAACCCACAGTCACACAGAATCACATGCCATCCCACAGAATCACACAGATGCTTGTATTATTTTTATGTTAATTGACCTTGGAAACTGCAACAGAAATGCTCTGAAATACTGATTCATCTGGGCCATCTGTTTTCATTGGAGACTTTTCAGAGGATCTTCCTCTATCAAACTTTATTTTCCTTAACTGGGAATAAATCCACAGCTTCTCTTTTTGTAGAAAAGAAATAAAAAGAAATAAGAAAACTTCTCCAAAGTAGCATATCTTTCTATTTCAATTTAAAGATCAACTCATTTACAAAGCATATAGGTTGAATTAATCCAGTAGCATTTATAATCAAATGTCTTTTAGAAGCTTTAACTACTTTATACATTGTCAAAAATCTCAAATACAAAACAATTACATACATATCCAGATACTCTTTCTTTTTCCATTTTTGCATGACTTATTACTATTTCTTTTTACTCTGTTTCATTTTTAAGGACTTTCTCTGCCCTTTTTTCTTTTTTGTTTTCTCTCTCAAGCCTACATATATTTTAAACATACCCTAAACCATTTACAGGTTTTTTTTTTTTAAAACTGTCTCTACTGTATGTCTCTTATCTTTTCTGTTTCTGACCACATCTTTGCTTGGCTAAGATGGCTAACCCACCCAGCTCTGTTTCTTTCTGTTTTGGATCACGTCTTTAATCTGCCAAGGTTTTGCTAAAGATTCAAGGCTTCACTAAGGTGGCTGACTCCACCCAGCTCCATTTGTTACTTTCAGTTTCTGACCATATCTTTAATCTGCCAAGGTTGTGGCTAAAGATTAAAGTTGTCACTAGGGTGGCTGCCTGGTTCCACCAAGCTCCCAGTCTAGCTTCATAGAGTTTAACTTTTTAGCAGAGGTAGTGATAGGACCCACAACTACCACTCTGGGAAATTTTAGGGTCCATATAATCATCAAGTAAAGCACTTCCATCTGCTGCTAATAAACTCCATTAAGTATTTGGCAGCAAAACCTCTTAAAAGACTCACAAGTGTTTTGCCTCTAAGGTTGAATCAGAAAACTTCAGTTGAAAAAGCTGCACCTCTCTCTCCTTGCCTCTAGCAAACAGAGCTGATCCAAGAAAATACTGCCACTAAGAAGCCATCTTGACTCTATTCCCTTTTGCCTCTGAGAACAGAAAACTTAAATCTACCATATGAAGCTTGTTTTTTATACCAAGTCTTTTCTGAGACTTCAGGAACCAGCCTTGGTGCAGCTTAGCTGCACTCCAAAAGCCTACTGTGTTGTAGCCCAAGCCCACACACCTCACCAGGGTGTTTCTGTACCATGGTTTATATGACAGACACAACTTCTAGAAGCTGCTTGGCTCTGATTCTGTGCTCTAAAACTGTTTTTAATCTTTCTCAAGCTCTATGTTGGTGTATATCTCCCACGTTGTGCAGTCATTTGTTGTATGATACTTCTGGCCCAGACTTTCTGGTCTAGCGTCAATGTTTAGATCCACAGTCCCACAGAAACACAGACCATCCCACAGAATCACACAGATGTTTATATTATTTTTATGTTGATCAGCCTAGGGCCCAGGCATATAACTTGCTAACTCCTTTATCCGAACTCAAACCATCTCATTTAGCCATGTGGCTTGATACTTTTTTTCAGACAGCAGCAGTTCAGCTTCTTTCCTCTGCATCTGTGACCATCTCCTCGTTATGTCTTGGTCACATTCCTGTGGTGTCTCTGTCTGTTCTTCCTATCCTCAGAGTTTTCCCAGTCTGGTGGCTCTGCCCATACTTCCTGTCTGCCTTCAGCCAATCAGCATTTGTTTTAAACTAGTATGCAGGATAAATATTTACAACATACCATAATCCCACTATAGTCAATGATACTTAAAGTGGGAGTAAAAGCATCAAATTAAGTGCCAAGGCTGGCAAATAAAGTGAACTTTATATTGTCATAAATGACATTATGAAAACACAGTATCATAAGACACAGTTAAAGGACTATAGTAAATCCCTAGTGTCTATCATGACAGAAACTGTGACTATGAGTTACCCACGAGCACTTTAGGGAGGGTTGAAATATATGTCAATATATCCTCTTCACGGAGCCCATTTTTTTCAAGGACTTATAGAGACTAAACTCTTACATTCTTGATAAAATTTTTATAATTTCTTTATTCATAGTCCATTCTTTGGACTCCCATCACCATTATATTTCAAAATAAGCTGCAAAAAAAGCTTATTAGGAAGGATAGGAGAAAAGTATAATTATATCTTGGTACTTAAATAGATATACTTGTTGGGGGCAGGGCATCTGGGGTGTCTATCATCTAACAAGTACATCTCAGTGCAATGCAACTTATATAAAGATAAAAGAATAAAAAATATGCTGTAATTATGATGTTTGATTTATGATCTGGAAATGCTGTGTGGTAGAAACAGTATGGGTAAAAGAGAGCCATATGTGGAGAACCAAGATGTATACCACAGCTCTCCACAGTTTCTGCATAGGTTCCCTACTTATTCATCTTCTATTTGTATATAGGCTGTTTAGAACAGTTTAGTGTATTTCCCCCCTGGTGAGCATTGGAAGCTCTCTCTGTGCAAGGCATTTCTCTCTTTCTACATGGTCTTCTTCATGCTGGTCTCTAAGTCTACTATTATAAGTACAAACCAACAACTCTCAATAGTATGCCCGTAGCATAGAAAGCTATCAGTACATTGTTGAATATCTTTGAATATTCCAGACCCCACAAATCAATTATCCTCCTTCCAGTCATCATCATGGGGAATGATCATACTTTTCCTCAAGGAAGACTGAGTTGGAATCCTGAACATTGTTATCCATGTCTATAACCTTCTCTATTCCCATGTATGATGTCCAAGCTTTGCCACATTTATTCTTTATATATCTGTCAAATTAGTTCAAGGTTCCCCATCACTGTTTTTTTTTATGTCATGTCATCACCAACTTTAGTCTAGACCATTGCAAAGCCTGTCAATCACACTCTGCTAGGATTTTGCTGTCCTTCTCAGTGGTCCTTCACAAAGCTACCATTAGTGATCCTTTAGCAACAGATAGATAGGTGATAATCAGGGAGATAAATAGGTAGATAGATAGATATGATATGATATAGAGAGATAGAGATATATATTTAGTCATGGCAATTGACTGCTTCAAATGCTTCACTGATTTTTCAATTACTGTAATTCAAACTCATTATCATGACATTATGGAAGATCTGGGCTCTGTACACCTGTCTAACCCATGTTTGACTATTCCCAACTGCTTTATATAGCAACGTATGACATTTTCAGTTCTTAGAAATGTATTTTGCTCTTAATGATGCTTCTTTCTTTAACAACCTTTTCCCAATATTCTTGGCAACTTTCTTTTTGTGGCTCTCACCTGTCAACAATAATCCCCTTGAAAGGCTATGTTCTTCACAAAGTTGTCTCTGATCTATTGAATTCCTCACTTAACTGGGGCTTGATGTCATTTTGTGAAATCTTACATCATGATGCTTGATGGTAGTATTTCAATTCTGATTAATTGTTATGTTTATTAAGAGCTGAAGTGATATTTCAAGCATTGAGCCTGAGACTGGAAGAACACTTAAACATATATAAGACCCCTTTTCTCTATGAAGCACTTGGTATAGGCTAGCTCTCTTTTTAATGTTTGTCTGCATGCCCATTTCATTGTACAATTGTATTGTGTGCTTTCACCCTTATGTGGAAAATCAATTCAGGAGCTTAAAAATTTCTTACAGCATTTTAATTTTTTGACTCTGTAAAAACCTATTAAAACAATGATGGCTAATCAAGACAATTTGCAAAACTCAACAAAGTTATTTTAAATGAGCATGCACATCTGAAAGTGGGCAAAGAGCTATCTTTACATGAGCTATAAAAACACCTTTCCCTACTTGTCACTTCTGGCAGATCCCAAACTGTAGCCAGGTCTTACCTTTCTACGCCTTCATGTGCCCTTAGCTGCCTGGCACACATGTGATTCCTTTTCTACACAGTCAGTTCTTATCTCTGACAGAATATTCAACTTGTTCTTTTTTTTTCTTATTTTGTATTCCAGTTGCTTTAATAGACATCTCAGGGCATTTCTGATTGGCTCCCACTGGAGTACTTGTGACAGCTATAAACCACTAGTTTCTGGGCTTGCCAGAGGGCTGCAAGGCTCCCTGCCAGAATCATATGATTAATTCAAGCCATGCAACAACTATAGTTCTTAGTTCTCATGGGTTATAACATGGAGATCTGGGAGAAAAATATCTTATGGTTACTAAAACTCCTTTTCTCCTTCTAGTCAATGCCAAATAATATGAGAAAACACTTTTTTCTTCTTAACAATTGTAAAGATAAAAAACCACTTTTCCTTACTTACTACATCATGATGTAAACTATAGATGTTTTTAGGAAATGTCTTAAATCTAACTGTTCTTCACAATGTATATGCATCACTGAGTAAGTAACCTATACAGTACTTAGGAACTGAACGGTATGCTGGGAAATAAAGGTACAGAGCCAAGAAATGGCTCCCAGCTGTTTTCTTAGTGTTACTTTCCCTTATCAAGGAGGCAAGCATCAGTCATTACCTTATGTGTCTAGGGGATTCTGTGATTTTGTGACTATATAATGTTCCCAACATGTCTCTAAAGAGCAAAAAAAAAAGCATCATTATTTTCCTTCTGTGTTAGACTTCAGGATATTTGTTTTTTAAAAAAAGATGGACAATAGACATACATTTCTGAGCTGATATTAGCTATTCAAACAATTGATTAAATATGAAGGGTTCCTGCTGAGCCTTGCTTCCCAATCAACTTTATTCCTTCTCTATAATTATCATTTTGCAGGATGATGGAGACAAATGTTCTATTGCCAATGTGCTTTATGCTGGATTTATTAAATTACTCAAGGATAGTTAGCTTGCTTTCTATTTGAAAATTATAAATATCTTAGTAAATTCTTAGAGGGTTATACTGGGATGATATTTTGTAGGGTGCAAGAAACCCAAAATCCTTCAACACTGTCACCTCTGCTGTCCTCACTTGACTTGTGGAAAAGACCTAGCTTTGAACGATATACTGAAAGGTATAAAGTAAACAGGAGTGAGAACCAACATATTAAATAGCCTTCTCTTCTTTGCCTCTGATGGCAGCATCAATGTGCTCATCACTGAGCTGGAGACAGTGTGGACATTTAGCTGTACATGGTTTCTACTGTTTCACTTGAGTCAAGGTCTATGCTGTGTTGACCAGAAAGCTGCTAAGGAGCAAATGGCCACCTGCCAGCCATAGTTGGCTACCTCACAACTGTCTATAATTGACTATTGCCCATGGGTATATTTCAAGTTTCTCAGAGAAAATTTTGAGACTATTTGAAAAGTAGATAAAAAGTAGTATCTAAAGCATTCTGTGATTTCTTCAAAGCTGTCCACAAGACACAGATGGCATCACCTTTATGTTACTAGCCAGTTCCACAGCCATACACACATACTATCCAGCATGAGTCTCGACTGCCCAGAGAGTACAGTTAACTATTCTCTTTTGTAAGAGAAAGGAAAGGAGACTCAAGAAGGCCAAGTGCATTGATCAAAGGCATACAGGTAAGATATATTGATGAGGTTCAAGTTCGAATCTAATTATCTCAAATGAAAAGTAGAAGCTCTTACTCTATCACAGAGATCTTTCCTCCCAAGATGTTCATTACTTTAATTTCTAAATTGTAAACAATTACTTCTTGTTTCTGGCACATTTCTGTCATGTGAACAACTTCAGACATCTTGGAACTATGTTGACCAGAATGTAGGTCACAAAAAACAGATATGTAAAAATATCCCCTACGAGGACATTCAGATGGTCAGTGTCACTACTTGAGATGAATATCTGAGCAACTGAAAAACAATGTGATAGTTAACACTAGCAGTGAAAAATCCATCACAATCAAAATATGGAGTAAAAAATGGAACAAGGAATAGTTGTACTAAGACAAGGAAGTCATTTTGAAGATGGCTATCTTATTTCAAATATTAAAAATTTAAGTATTTGTGAAGGTAGATTATTATAGCACTCTGAAAAAAAAAAAACAAGCTCTTAGGGGAAAGCATATTCCTTTGAGGGAAAAAATAGAATCTTTTACTTTTCTTTTTTTTTTTTTTTAAGGTCGTGCTAGGACACAAGTTAAGGTATAAAAGCAACAGCCACAGCTGGCTTTACTTCTGCCTAGAGAGAGAGAGCAAAGGGGGATTCTGAGCCATGCTTAAGTAAAGCTTCTTAGAGATGGTTAAGATTTACCACAAAACACCCTAGCCTTAAGTTAGAACCTGCAGCTTCCTCTTTCCACCTGGCATCATGTGATAGAGAGAGAGTATTCCATTTTCTCAGCTAGCATATGATTTTTCTTTTAGAAAAGGGCTGAAGTTTTACTCAATCCAAAGTGCTAGAACCTAGGAAGAAAAGTGGCCTTGGAGAGAGTACACAGTAGTATTTAGCATATTCTATTCTATGACTCTGACTTCACAGACTAGGGTTCAAGGCAAGTTTGTGATTTAAAATCCACACTATGGGGCTGGAGAGATGGCTCAGCGGTTAAGAGCACCGTCTGCTCTTCCAGAGGACCCGGGTTTGATTCCCAGCACCCACATGGCAGCTAACAACTGTCTGTAGTTTCAGTTCCAGGCAAACACCAAGGCAAATAATTAAATAAATAAAGTTTAAAAAAAAAAAGGATTAAAATCCACACTATAAGCACATGTTGTCTGACAGAAAGCTGTTTAACTTCTGGTATCTCCAATTTAACATGAGAAATGATTACATTTCTCTATTTTCCCTACAGTTTTCTCTCTCCTTGTCTCTATCCAGATGTCCATCATCTTTTTTTTTCTCTTTCATTTGCCTCCAACCTGTCACCAGACCACCTTTCCTCCTTCTTTTGAAAAAGTCCATGTGCCAATATTTTCATCACTCAAGAAGCCGTATATCTTCATACTTAACTCTTACCCTGGTAGAAACTGTAGCCTATGAACTGGGGTTGGTTCACAGCTTTTGCATTGGAGGATAAAGTGTCCAGAGGTAGATAGAAATGAGGAGGGGGATGAGACCAAGAGCACAGCAGAACCAAAGCTGGCCATTCAGTAGCCTGGAGTCCGAGTGACATTTGGGAGAGCTGTACTGCCCATCCAATGCCATAGCCTTTGGGAGACTGCTGACTACTTTATATCCATCCAGAAAATCCCATTACAAAGCTATCCCAAGATAGGTCTATTGTAGACTGCTGACAGAATATGTAGCCATAACAGCGTGGGGACTAAAAAGGAAAGTGCAGGTTAAGTACTTTCTATAAAAATGCATTAATAAGCCATGAATATTAGTTTTATATAACTTAAAGTATGACTGTTCTAGCATTATGATTATCTTGTATATCAAAGAAATAGATTTTTTCTGGAACTATCTAAAAATATTAACTATTATAAAGAACAAACAGAAAACCACAAGAAAATTTGAAAATGAGGAAAATCTAAGCAATGAAGCAGAAGTGTCCCACACTCTCCATAACAGGGTAATAGGTATAGTAGCTTGAGAGATAAGCTACTTGGATCTTCCTTCAAAAAGGGTCTTATGGCACCATGGCAAGGAGTCCAGTTGGCAGAGCCGAACCCTTTGGGGATCATCCTCAGCTTTGGAGCTGGGGTACACTCTTCTCTTTGCTGTTAACTGAGTGTCAGGACTGTGTGGCAAAGATGTTCCAGTGTGAAACACAGAGCAGCCTTAGTCCTGAACTTGCTCTGTCACATTCATTGTGTGACTCTTTCTTACCCAATTGTGCTCTCTGATCTTTCTTTTCATAAGTATAGATATTTAATGTTTTCTGGAAGGTACATTCTGATTCAGTAATACCTTCTTCTCTTCTTTTACAGATTTTACTACCACTTTCAAGACCTATACTCTTGATCATAGTACAATATCTGTTTCTCAGAAGTCTAAGATTTGGAACAGTGTATTAATCTCAGTCTGTTTTTAAAAATGCTTATTTTTTTCTTTGAACATATGTGAAATTTCTATTAAATAATTGACGTTATACCATAGATCTAATTTGAAATATTTTTATTTTATTTTCATGATACTAAGGATTAAAATCAGGTTCTCCTAATATAAGGTAAATATGCTTCCAACTAAGGTAGATCCTCAACTCAAGATCTTTGTGTTTATTACTTTCATATTAAATGTTAAAATGATTTTATGTCTAAAGACTATTATTTTACTTCCTGAATGCATTATTTTGTTTAATACTGGGAAAAGCAATTTCAAATTTAGTATTTTTAATTTGATCTTTATATATGAAGAAGCATGTTTAGGTTAAGAAAAAAATTTATTCACAGAAATCAAATGGGCAGTCTAGAAGGATACTATCCAAGCTCTCGTACCTTCTATAGAAGCCCTAACCAGCTTATATAGGTGATGGGACTCAAAAGACAAAACCTTGATTTGGGAGGTCATTTTATGTGTGCTAGAATCAATAATTTTGTCCCACAATGAAGAGTATCCAGAAGACTTGATCATGGAGAAATGCAAGCTCATGCTTTAGAAATGTTTGACCTATGTACTGTGATGCTACCTCCATCCCTACCTAGCTTTCCCATGTTGAACCTGACTGGGAAAAATGAAGAGCAATCTTCTTCTAGTTACTGGGTATCTAGCTGAGTTTTAAGTGCCATCCTTTGACAACCATATCACTAGCTTGGCTTATTTTCACCTTTTGTTCTCCCAGAATAACCCATGAGTCTACCACTGTTCTAGGATATGCCCTGTCTCACCAGATCTCATCACTGTCTAGGATTAAAAATGACACTTGAAAAACCCTGGAAAGACTTAAAGAGGCTACATAGTGAAGAGATCTGTAGCAAACATCCAGGGCTGACCTACACTGAATTTAAAATCAGCTAGGTGAATCAAAATTTAGCTAGGTGTAGCTAGAAACAGGGACAATACCTATTATTAGTGGGGAATCAGAGATTGACAACATAGTTCTCTAACATCTGTCTTTGGTCCAGTCCTTTGGAAGATGGCCAAGGTCATAGAGGAAAAGCTGAAAACATTAATTTGATAAGGCATCATTGAGAAGTAGAGTAATTAAATGTGATGTGGTAGTCAGGAGAGCTTCCCGTGGGATTCACACATTACAGACTCATGAGGGGAGTTTAAAGAACATTAAGAAACAAAGGTGCCAGCTTAGATATGAGAGTTCTCACAAGAAGTAAGTAGACCATGAAAAAAGCAGACATTGACTCATGAGGTCTCCTTCTCGTCCAACCTCTATCACTCAATCTGTCATGGAGCAGTGTTAAGTACTCCCTTAGACAAGCTGCCATGGCACAGTGAGGCCAGAGGAAATTCCTTACAGGGTCAGAGAATTAGTCTGGTGATCACTCATGAAATCCCATAACCAGTATTTTATTGCTGTTTCATCTCTATTTCTTGTTTAGAGTGTCAGTGTTCAGGGTGTCTATCATATATCAAGCTATTAACTCTGTTCCTGAACTTCAGGTAGGAAATGGGAATATATGGTTAAGACTAGATATTCCTCTCTGTACCTATCATGATTTTCTGGTGCATTTTCATCTTTGCTTTTCTACCTTTATGGAATGACTTAGAAATTAATAATGGCTTCATGTTGTTTAGAATTATGACAAAGTAAGAACAATGTGTTGTTATTTCCTCATAAAAATCATCCCCAAGTCATTTGATATTATACCTCTGAAGTAAAGATTGATTGCTGCACTGCAAAACACTTGGGCAAAATATTTAACAGAGAACAGTGGGCTCCTTTTATAGGAATAAAGAGAATAGTCAACACAGAAGGAATTAAGAAAGTATTTCCTACAGCTTAAATGAAGAAAGTCATAACTTTCTTCCTAAGCAAGACTTTACCTTATTTTTTCAGCTTCCTCAATTAACTACTATTGAAGAACTACTATTGAGCATATGTATGTATGTATGTATGTATGTATGTATGTATGTATGTATATGCCTATTTCATGGTTTCTTTTTAATAGTAGACAACTTTTGTTTAATTATGAAGACAACAACCCTAATAATTAGACACATGAACCTTCAGGTATTTTCCAAAGAGAAAGACACTTGAAATTTCACAGCTTTCTTCCTACTCTGAAATATTTTTGTCTTATTGGAGTTATATTTTTGGTTGTGAGTCTAGGCTTTAATGGATGAGCTATCTCTCCAGCCCTTGTTGAGATTTCTGAGACACTTGTCCTGTATTGCTCTTTTAGTCTGATCTGTCAGTGTTATGCATGATCTACGGATGTCATAAAGGTCAAAGTTCTTTATTCTTAGTTGCACCTGAGAGGTGGAAAGATATGGCACTCTGTCTACAAGGAAATACAAACTGCTTCTGGCAGTCTCCAGTGTTAATATGAAGGGGGGAAAAGACCCACTTGATTGACTGATCAGCATGCACAGCTCTACACTGATCAGTATGCCTGTCAGTTGTCAAGGGCTTGGCTGAGCTGCTTAAGTAAGTATACTGTATCTGGAACAGCAACAACAGCAGCTGTAAATTTAAATTGCCACCTAATTGATTTATGATACTCCATTGTCATTCTCTCTAATGCATTTGCCAAACAGGGCAGTTAAATGAAGACTGAGGGGAATCACCTTTCACTTTCAGTTCTCAAGAGAATGTCTTTCTCTCCAGGATTCTACAGACATCTTCATGATGACTCCGACTTATAAGCTGATATGAAAAAGAAATTTCAGTTGCTTCTGTCTAGAAGCAGTCAGAGTACATGATGATGGTTTCTCCTCTTCTAGATAAGTGATTTTAACTCGACCTTTTTAGCTCCTGCTTAGCACAATCTCCCATTAAGGGTCTAGCAGTGACTATGGGTAGGTAGTAGAATGAAACTATCAGAGAATGTCTTATCTCTTGGAGTAGCATGGTCTCCATGGAGACTCCAAACAAGTTTGTCCCCTTAGTCAAGGATGAAAAATTTCTTCCACTGGACAGCATGCTCTAATATTTGAGAGTTCAGGGTTCTTGAATTTTTCCCAAGTATTCCATTCCAAGTAAGGGCCTGGTTTCCACATGATAGCCTTGGAAGTATGTAAATGCTACTGATATAAGCTACAAACTATAGACATAAATTCTGAGTCTAATTTCAGTTTGGCACACCTGTTGCTGCTGGTTTTAATAGACGATTAAGTTTATGTAAAGCTCCATTCATTCAGAACTGAATAGATAATTTTGCTACCCTAGAGCTATTGTTAAGCTAATATTACCACTAAAATGATCAGATCTACTAATGTCCAAATATAGCCCCAAGATATGGTGATTAATCTCAGCTGTTAACTTGATCAGATATAGAATCACCTAGTTTATGGACCATGCCTGTGATAATTATTTTTGTTAGGTTAATTTAGGTGAGGAAGCTTGCCCACTGTGGATGGTACCATTCCCTAGGCTGGAATTCTAGACTGTATGAAAACCAGCAAGCTATCCTTGCATATCCTTTAATTGCTTTCTTTTCCTAATTTTGGACATAATTTGTCTAGCTGCTTCAACCTCCTTCTGAGTTAATTTCTCTGCGTTTCTCAGGGTAATTTATTATGACAGTATAAAAAGAGATTATAACACAACCCTTGTCCTATAAGGAACATGCTCTTTCCTGGATGCCAATGGATAATGCATTAATTGTGAAAATAAAACATGGCATAGGCTATAGCCATATTTTTCACTGGTAGAAAAATCATTTTTCCAACTCCTCATATTTTATTTTGATGATATTCTTACCTAGGATACCTTCTAGTGATGCTAAGTATCAGTCAGAAACTACACAAAAAAGCATAAAAACAGCTCAACTATTTGAAACAGAAATAAAGTATTAAAGAGATGGGGAGAAGAAAGAGTGACTGTGAGGAGCAGGAGGGGGAAGGGAGTTTGAACAAGGGGATACATGGATAAAAAATGAGACTTTATTCAAAAAAGAAAAATCTCACTCATGAATCTGAAAAAATCTTACTGTTTTTTCCCCATAATTTTGTTGACAGGAAATACAAAGGCCTACTAGAATGATATAATGGTGTAAGGAACAGGAAAAAAAAAAGACTTTAAATTGCTATCTTATTACTTTACTATTAATATCTTAAAATGAAAGAATTGCACACATAAGTAATACCAAAAAGAAAAAGGAAAAGAAAAAGAAACTGAAAATAAGTGAAAGAAGGCAAAAGGGATTGTCATTCTGAAGTCAAGCAGCCACTGCTATCTTTGTAACAGAGTCCATTTGCACACACTTTCAAGCACACAGAACTGGAACTTCCAAAGAGTGTTACGCCTGCCAGAGCTGGAGTACATAAAAAGTTAGCTTGATGGAATAAATGCTCAGCCATCTGGTCTCCACTGCTTTTACAACTACAAGCAGCTACTGGAGCAACTGCTGATGCATCAGAGCCAGAATGAACATAGGCCTTTCCTCCTCCACTTTCCAGTCTCTCGGAGCCTCATTTTTGGCAAAATTTAACAACAACAACAAAAAAAAAGATGCCAAGAAAGAAGAGTAAATATGCTTGGCAGTTCCAGTACTTTGAAGCTGAGTGGAAGAGAACAGGTGTCATTTTGGTAGAAAACAGATAAAACAATCAGAGTGCAAACTCAGATCTGAGATGGTTGTACTGAGGAGTTGCCCTAGGGTGTTCTTTTTATGAAAAATATATCCCAATTTGTTTACACAATCCACTATTTGCATTTTCTGCTGTGATCAGTGGAAATGATGACTATCAGCGCTGATGACTATTTCTGCCTTAACAGATCTGGAAAGATAAGTGGAAGTAGGAGACAGCTAAAAATAGAATTCATTTAACAAAGATGACAAAGGGTGTATACATAGATTCCAACATGTTGTACCAGTGTGTTGGCTGAACATTCCATCCCAGCATCAACACCTTTAATCTAACTCCTGTTCTAGAAAATTTCTACTGCTCCTCCTCCCTAGGCAGGCATTTATCACTTCTACTCCCAGAATATTTTATATCAACTTCCCACTATGAGTTCATAGCTCTGTCTTTTTCAGTCTG
The DNA here is from genome assembly GCA_004025045.1 of Sigmodon hispidus. Lineage (NCBI taxonomy): Eukaryota > Metazoa > Chordata > Mammalia > Rodentia > Cricetidae > Sigmodon > Sigmodon hispidus. Next base: position 47,905 of record PVIH01006779.1, on the reverse strand, counting down.
CAAGCAACTACTAATACATACAGAAGATGTATTATTGTTTGTTTTGTTAATCCAAAGCTCAGAACAGTATGTTCTGGGCCTTTTAGTGTTTCTTTATGTACTTTGTTAGTCATCTTTCCTAATAATGCTTTCTACACTTCTGGGCATTTTTTTAGTGCATCTTCTAGCTGTGTGTATTCTTCCTATGTATGTATTACATGTATTTATGCATATACAAGTATCCATATATTAACTCTTCAGATTAAATCAATAACATAAATTTTAGTATCCTTGTTGAGAATTCCAAAAGGTCTTCCTCTAGTACCGACTTTGGTTTCCAATGTGTATTAAATTGAATATTTGATATCTCTACTTTTCAGTCCAGTCTATAGGACTTCCAAATTTTTCCTTTGGAGGTGACTTAATCATACCTCACCTGTGTTTTCTGCTTCAGAAATGGAGTTTGATTAATTCTAGTCATTTAAGTAAAAGTCTCTCTCTCTCTTTCTATCTCTCTCTCTATCCCTCCTCACTTTACTTCTCCAATTTTTTCCTTCCTCCTTCCCTTTATTCCCTCTGTCCCAGCATCCCTCTCTTTTACTTTTCTTCCTTCTTGTTTTGTTTGGACTTTGAGAGATCTGGCTATGTACCACTGACTGGGGTGGAACTCACCATGAAAACCACATTGGCCTCATGCCTTCAGTAGTCCTCCTGCTGCTGCCTCCAGGGTACTGAGATTATAGCTGTATTGTTGTAGAATATTATTTTAAGATATGTTTCTTTTGCATATGTTATGGAATATTTGTTTAATGATATAAAGATGTGAGAAGAGAGAATGACCTGATGTGATGGGAGGGGAAAGGGACTTTGAATAAGGTTCTACAAGGATAGAAAGTGTGACTTCTTTGTTAATAATAATAATAATAATAATAATAATAATAAAGATGTGTTGCTTTAGCTTATTCTGCATTTGTTTTACTCAGTGAAGCTGTGCTACTTTTCTGTCTAAAATACCTGATGGACTAATAAAGCTCTGAACAGCCCATACTGAGGCAGGAGAAAGAAATACGAGGGGCTGGCAGGCAGAGAGTATAAATAGAAGAAGAAACCTGGAGGAAACGAAAGTAGCCAGAAGAGGAGGAGGACTCCAGGGCCAGCCACCCAGCTACATGACAAGCCATCGAATAAGAATTAGATTTATAGGAGTAAGAGAACTGGAAAATCCCAGAGGCAAAAGGTAGATGGGATAAGTTAAAGTTAAGAAAAGAGGTTAGAAACAAAACAAAGTCCAATCATTCATAATAAAGCATATGCCTCTGTGATTTATTTGGGAGCTGAGTGGTATGCCCCCCAAAAGAACAAAAATACCAGCAACGGTGTGTGGTACTACACTCAGCAAATGTTCACTCTGGCTCATTTTCTGTGTTTCACCTTCATCTTCAGCCAAACCTGTGACTCTTTCTTTTAAATACTTATAGAACCTGACAAGGAAATATATATATACACACATATATATATGAATATATATTATATATTATAACATATACTATAATATATAAATGTGTATCAAACTAGATAACTAGGAGAAGCAAATCTTTTGAATCTCACAAATATCAAATCATGATGAAATAGAACATCTGAGAACAGACATCTACCTCATATGGAGATAAATTAATAAACATAACTTTCCAATAAGAAATAATTCAGTCACTCTCTCTTCTCCTCCAGGAGGAGCAGGAGGGGGAAGAGAGTTTGAACAAGGGAATACATGAATAAAAAATAAAACTTTACTCATAAAAAGAAATAATTCAGAACTAGATGTCTTCAGAAATAAATTCTGCCAAAAGTTTAAGAACAAATACAAGTCCTTCTTATACTTCTTTATGAAACTGAAAGGGAGAAAGCATGTTTTCATTCATTTAAAATGTCAGTATTAACCTAATAGCAAAAACTTAAAAAAATTGAAACTAATAATTCAGGTCAATATTCTTAATGAATAAACATATAAAAAGTCTTCAACAAATATTAAAAACTGAAAACCATTAGCACATTAAAAAGATTATACATAGTTATCCTTTGGGAATTGTCCCTAGGATACAAGGATGGTTCAATATATGAAAATAAGTTAATCATATTAACAACACAAATTATAAAACTAATATTATTATCTTAATAAATTCTGCTGTACCCAGGGTTATCTATGATGTAGTGTATATTTAAATCTTGTTTAAAAATGTAATTTAAATTTTGTTATAAATTTAGGGTTAACCTTCAATGTTTTTACCATGATAAAATAGGTTAAAATGGTGCTGAAATTGAAGAAGATATTTTGCAACTTTACTATAAAGAGAATCACACCAGAGCCACAGGTTAAGTTAGTGGACTGCATGAAATGAGAAAATAAGTTTATAAAGGCAAAACCACAAACTGCATAATTTTCATGGTACTGTATTTTCTTCTTTTTTTGATTTTTTATTTATATCTTTGTTATTTGATGATTTTACACCATGCACCCCATCAAACTCAGTTATCAGACCTCTCAGATTCAGACCCACTCATGATCTCCCCATCTACAAAAATTCTCATTCGTGCTGCTCATTTACTTACTGGAGCATAATTAAATGCCCTGTGGCCAGACTCTTAAAGAAAATAAGTCTTTTATCACCCACACGCCTGCCAGAGGCCATGAATGCAGAAATGAGGCACTGTGTCATTTCGCTGTATTCTACTGTGTTCTAGACTTGAGCTCTTTATACAATGACATCTCTTTTTTTCTTTTCTTTTTTTTTAAGTCCACTAATCAGTGAGTACATCCCCCGCTTCTCTTTCTGGGATTGTGATACCTCGCTCAGGAGGAAATTCTCCAGATCCATCCATTTGTCTGCAAATTTTAGGATATCATTTTTTCTTACTGCTGAGTAAGTAGAACTCCATTCTGTAGATGTACCACAGTCTGTTAATCCATTCTTCAGTTTAGAGACATCTAGGTTGTTTCTAGGTTCTTGTCATTACAAATAATGCTGCTATGACTTAATTGAGCTAAATGTTTTTGGAGTGTGAAAGTGCATCTTTAGGGTACATGGCTAAAAGTAATATTGCTGGATCTTTGGGGAGATTGATTCCCAGTTTTCTGAGAAACTCTAATACTGCATTCAAGAGTAGCTGAACAAATTTACACTCGAACCAACAATGAAGGAGTGTTCCCCTCGCTCTGCATCCTCTCCAGCATAGGTTGTCATCTGTGTTTTTAACCTTAGCCATTCTGATGTGTATAAGATGGTATCTCAAAGTTGTTTTGATTTACATTTCACTGATGGCTAAAGATGTTGAGCACTTTTTCAAGTGCCTTTCAGCCATTTTTAATTCTTCTGCTGAGAATTTATTTTTTAGTTGTGAACCCCATTTTTTAATTAAGTTATTCAGGGTTCTGGTTTCTCGTTTTTTGAGTTCTGTATGTATTTTAGAGACCAGTCCTCTGTCACTTGTAGGGTTGGTGAAAATCTTTTTCCATTCTGTAGGCTGTTGTTTTCTTTTAATGACTGTGTTCTTTGCCTTACAGAAGCTTCTCGGTGTCAGGAGATCTCACTTATTGATTGTTGTTCTTAGTGTCTGTGCTACTGGTATTATATTTAGGAAGTGGTCACCTGTGCCAATGTGTTAGAAGGTATTTCCACTTTCTTTTCTATCAAGTTCAGTGTGGCTGGGTTTATGTTGAGGTCTTCGATCCACTTGAATTTGAGTTTTGGGCAGGGTGAGAGGCTTGGATCTATCTGTATTTTTCTACATACTACCATCCAGCTATGCCAACACCATTTGTTAAAGATACTATATTTTTCCCATTGAATATTTTGGGCCACTACGTCAAAGATCTGGTGTTCATAGGTTTTTCAGTTAATGTCAGGATTTTAAAAATTCAATTCCATTGATCCACAAGTCTCTTTTTATGCCAGTACCAGGCTGCTTTTATTACTGTAGCTCTATAGTATAACTTGAAGTCAGAAATGGTGATGCCTCCTGACGTTCTTTTGTTGAGCAAAATTGTTTTGGCAATCCTGGCTTTCTTATTATTCCAAATAAAATTTAGTATTGTTCTTGCAAGGTCTGTAAAAAATTTTGTTGGGATTTTGATTGGAATTGCATTGAATCTGTAGATTGCTTTTGGTAAGATTGCCATTTTGGAACTTTTATATTATTATTTAAATCAATGACAGTGGGATAAACCACTATCCCAGCCATATTCTAGAATACTTTCAATAACAATCAAAGTCTTTCTATATCTATAAGTATATATTTTAGTTTCAAAATGCTTTATCCATAGAACTTTAAAACATCAAACAGAAAAAAAGTTGTCTGATTATCTTGGTTATTCTTCCATAAAAATAGAACAGAATACAACTAATCCCCATGTTTTCTTAGAGATGTTATTGGCAAATATACAACTTTTGTCATTGTATTGGAAATAACACAATTCATCTAATTTCAACAATTGTTTCATACAATGTTATTCATAAGATTTCCAGAAAAATTACACGAAATACATGTGACTGACCTAGTTACTCACCATTTTGTGTGTTTTAGGATTCTAGTGTGATAAAAGTCTGTGTTTACAAGGTAACCCAGTGTGGATTCTGCCTGTCACTAGAACACAGTGCTGTGAGAGTGCAACAGTTGGATCTTGACTCTAGCGCTGTCCCTATAATGATGCCCTGGGATTCTTGTCTTGACCTGGTTAAAGAAAGAAAGAAATGTATAATGTTTCTTCTTACACACTCCTCCCCTTGAAATTTAGATTTATTTAAGAGGAACCCTTTGCTAGTACTGATTAGCATTCATTAGCAAACACAGCGAACTATACTTCTCAGAATCCAATCACTGACAAGAGACATAAAGTTATCCTTCCAATGGGAGGAAAGTGGAAATAACCAAAGTTATTTCCTGCTCAAGGCAATAAAGAGTTCCCAGAGGAAGCCCCAAACCTTCTTTCCTGCTATGGAATGATGGCCATGACTGAGTACATGAGGTCCCAAAGTGGAGAATATTGGATGACTGTGTCATTGCTCCCTAGGGTTCAGTGGTTACCATATGTGAAACCTGGCATTCAATTCCTTGGATTGCAAAAACAAAGCAATAAAATGATAACTCTCATTAAAAACCACAAGGAACCAAAATAATAAGCCATTGTACTTTTGAATTAAGTTTTATCCAAATTAGAGCAGTTTCTCTTGAGGAATACATTGTAATTATTTGTTTTGTGGTTAAAAGAGATAACTCTTATTTACAAAGTTATAGTTATAGTATAGTCATTATTGAAAATAATATTTTAAATTATCACAAACTGAGGAAAAATTTAAACGTTCTTTTATCCAACAGTGAAACTGTGCTCTGACACTGAATAATTCATTCATATGCTCTCCTCTATAACTCTGAATCTGTAATGCTTTCCCTAAAGAGTCTGTATTCTGCTTAGCTGAGAGAGAAAAGAGTCTTAGTTTATCCTATATTATTTTCCATATGTCATCCCAGCCACAATGTTGTGGCAAAGGAACAAGTGTTTACTTGATGATTTATTTCTGTCCTTCCCTACAGGGTTAGAAAAATTTAAAGGCAAGTTTTAAAACATGACAATGAATTCACTGAAACTTTAAATAAAATAATATAATCCTTTGGATTTAAATATTACTAAAGAATCTTGTAGAGGCTGTGAATGATGGTGCATGCCTATAATCTCAGCACTTGAGAAGTGAAAGGCAAGAGGATCATGAGTTGATGGCAAGGTTTGACCACATAATGAAATTTTGTCCCCAAAGTAACAAAATCTGAAGAGGTTAACCTCTGAATTCTGAATGCTTAATGTTCACATATTTTTAATTGTGCATATCTTTCAAGCTGCTTTTCATGACTTCATGCTGCTCTGTCAAGGTCCCACAGATATGTAAAATAAATATCTCCTTAGTTTTGGGAGTGGAAGTAATGTCAGTGTTTATTTTTTTGGTCTGATTTCTTGCCTTGTTTCAACTGTGATCATTGTACATACAGAATGTATTTGACAACAACTTTATCTTATACTTGCATTTCTTTAATTGCTATTAATATTTTTGAGTCATACATGAATCATTTTTAGTCATTTGTTTTTATATATGATCTTGTTTAATCATAATTAGTTAATATAAACAATCCACATAACCAATGGCATATAATTTAAAATATGTGATAACACTGAAATAAAATAAATGAGGGAGCCAAATCAAGTCTTTCTCATTGGTGGAATTTTCACTAAGGATTTTGTTCTCAAATGTCATAGCAGAGGGTAAACCCATGAACATCATCGCATTCCCTTCTCCACCATTCTCTCATCTTTTGACCTTATGAACAAGCAAAAGAATCAACCAATCTCAAACCCTGCCTTAATCTCAGGGATCCACATGGCACTCTGCCAGCTGATGAGAATAATCATCAACTCTCCTTTCCTAGATAAAACCTTGCTTAGAGAATGAGAAAGACCCACTCAAGTCCTTATAGTCCTTGGGGTGTTTTGTTTGTTTGTTTTCCAGCTGGAAAAAAATAGAAGCTATGTTAGGAAAAGCAGCAAGGCCAAGAATTCACAAGAAGTATGTCCCATCTCTAACAATGATTAGCATACAGAGTAGAATACAGAAGTGTTTGATTTCCAAAGCCCCTCAAACTCTGTGATATCTTGTCCACAGGAGCCAAGATGAAGTATTCTTTCAAGGAGAGAGTTTCAGATGAAAGAATGAGTTATAGCAGTGGAGACTGAGAAATGCTAGACTTGGGAGGACAGTGGGACGTCAGGAGAATAAGGGACATTCACAGTGCCAGGCATAAAATGGAAATGATTTTCACACTTGTGGAAGAAGATGATTTTAAAGATTAGTCTCAGAGGAAAACTACAATCACATGAATTAGTCCTGTAGCACTGATCTACTGACTGTTGATGCTGCAATGATGGTAGTTGTTGACTGTCCTATGCACTACAGAATTCATTGAGACACCAGGCAGTTAGTGAAAAAGGGGTCAGTAACATCTTGACATTTGGGCAAGATTTTTGTTTGTATAGAAAGGGACTTTCTAGCATCAGCTTGGAGTCTGCTTATATATGCCTTTATTGGGGAGTTTTTAGGTGTACCAGCCTTGTGACAATTATTTTATTTTCTTTTTGTAAACAGTATTGATAAAATTTAACTTTGTGTGTGTGTGTGTGTGTGTGTGTGTGTGTGTGTGTGTGTGTGTGTGTATTCCTTGCCTGGAACATGCTTTTTCAGAAGGATCTCATCTGTTGCATAACTTTCATATTTTATAGAGAAACAGAGTAGATAACCTATTAAGGGCTATTTTTTTAAGCTTTATCCTGGTTTGAATTCAGCAGACCTTCATAGGAATGAGGGGATTAAGTAGAGAGTGTCTGCATCTAGGCTGTGATCTAACTAGAGAAATCCTGGAGTTGCAGACAACCATGGAGCCCAGGATAGAAACTTGAATTTGTAACCTCTGCATTCAAAACACAAAGACTAAATATAAATCAATAAATAACTTTCAAAACCTAATCCTAAATAGGACATTGCCAACTTTTGTATCAGAGATTCAGGTTAAGTTTCTGTAGTTTTTAGTATATTTTTGGCTATCTACAATTAATAAATCATGTAAGACTACAATCAGTGTCTCCAAAACATTGTCTTTGTCTGGTCAGTGTGTTCATACAAATTATGTCAAAAAAGAACAGAAAAAATGGGAGAAGGCTTCTGTGGAAATTTTCTTGGAATTATTTTCATGAAGTTGGATTTTTAGGGCTGCTGATGGGAGTATTGTGCTGACCTAGATACAGGAGCACACAGGTAGTAGTGGGAAGACATCCAGCCTTCAGCCCTCTTGGGAATCCATAGCTGGTAGTTAGTACTTGGTTTTATATTCCTACACTCGCCCTCAGCCTTGTGACAATGTGCAATATGAAGGCTTTATCATTTTCGCAAACTTTTAGCATCTATGGCAGAAGCCAAGACAGAAAAAGGAGATAGAATAATTGTTTTAATAATGTAACTGCAACAGCTTAAACCAGGTAGGTCTACTGAAAAGTTTTTAAACAGAGAATTTGAAGAATTACCTTGCATTTGGCTCTATGTGACTATTTTTGTCATCCTTGTACATTTCAGACAGTACATTTCTGTATGGTTCAAACAGCTTAGCACTGTGCCTGCATTCAATCTACTTTGAACCAATAAAACCAATGCCTGTCTTTCTGCCCTAAGTTATTATAGTAAAACTACCTGTAAATGCTGATGGAGGTATATTATAGAAAAAATAGTATCACTACTCTGTCCTTAAGAAATCAGTCTCTATCCAGAGATTCAACTCTGGCTGAAGTGTTTCAAATGTGTCTGTAGTTCACAGTATCAAATATCTGATTGAACAAGTCCCATGAATTTTTCTGTTAATATGGGAACTATAAGATATGGGAGTCATAATTCTTACAGAATAAGAGAAATATAAGACATATTTGATGTTTGGAAAACAATGACATGATAGAAGAAAAATATAAATTCATTGCTTTTCTGCAAGTTGACATGAAGCGAAAGGAATTAGCTAGTATCTTTGGTGGAAATGTTCTCTATATGCTATAAATAAAATAACTGTTTTGGCCTATGGCAAGCACCATAGCAATAGGCAGGAAATCAGAGCAGAAACAGGTAGAAGGAGGGCAGAGTCAGTGAGTCTCAATCCAGCCCCCAAAAAGGAACCATGTAAGGAATCCAGGTGAGCTACAGGCCGGATCATGTGACAGGTATATTGCTAGAAATGGGTGGAATTAAGATGAAAGAGCTAGCTAGTAATGTGCTTGAGACATGGGATAAACAGTATGAAGTTAATATAAGCATCTGAATCATTTCTTGGGGGGAAAGCCGAAGACAAAGTCCAAACTTCTGGCCCAAACAGGTCCAAAAATCTTTTACAAGAGATAGCACCCAACATGAGGCAAACACCTGCATACATCTAAAAAAGTTTAAAAAGCTTAAAAAATGTTCTAAACCAATAAAACACAGCCAAAAATAACTTTCTAAATTACATATCTAAATTAATTTATAGTACAGAGATGGCACAGTATTCAGGCTAAAATTAAAAATAAGGCGTTCATGACAGACAACTTAAACTCATACATCTTAAAAAAGATTTGGTATAAACAACAAACTACATATAACTAATTTAAGGTTTTTACATATACTAAACAAAAAAAACCAATTTTTTTTCAAAAACAATTTTTCTAATAACAACATTTCCTAAGTCTGTTCTGTGAGCTGACAGCCAACAGAGACACAAGAAATACCTTCACCATAGTAATAAGCTGTCAAAAAAACAAAGTCAAAAATCACAACAATATAAACATTTAAAAAAAAATCTTGTATGGTTTAAACACTAAAACCAAAAAGCCATAAAACGAAACATTCAAAAAAAAAAAAAAAAAAAAAAGTACTGCTCAGCAGTAAGAAAAAATGATACCCTAAAATTTGCAAGTAAATGGATGGATTTGGAGAATATCCTCCTGAGGGAGGTATCACAACCCCAGAAAGATAACCAGGTGATGTATTCACTCACTAGTAGACTCTAAACAAACAAACAAACAAGAAAAAAGCAAAGCATGCCCAAGCTGCAAACCACAACCACTTAACAGCTTGGGATAAGAAACACCTTGGACTGACTCCTTGGATCCCACTCCCACTTGAGGAACACCTTACTCAGTCTTGAGGTTGTGGGGAGAAAACTGGATCTGCCTGGAGTAGAGACTGAACTAAGCAATATTGGGACAGTGGGACCTTAGGACCGCCTGTCGCCTGCCCAGGGCAGGGATGGGGAGCTGTGGAGAAGAGAGAATGACCTGATGTGGTGGTAGGGGGAAGGGACCTTGAATAAAAGATACACAAGAATAGAAAGTGTGACTTCTTTGTTCATAGTAATAAAAAATTTTCTAATTAAAAAATAATTAAAAATTCTCAATAAAACAAATATAAACTCACAAAACCTCTAAACAAAATACAATATACACACAAACTTCAGAAATATAAATAAAACAGCTCTTAAAAAATAAAATAAAAAATTATAAAAGTCCACATAAAAATAACAAAGAAACAAAAGTCTAAATTATAGTTATTATGTTTTCTTTTAATTTTTAATTATAAACTAACTACAAAAATAATTACTAAAAGTACTAAATTAAACAAACATATATTTTAAAAAATATCTTAACTTTACTTAAAAAAATCTGAGACCCCTGTCCAAAGGAGAGTCAGAGGTGAGCAGATTCTAGCCTGAGTCACACCCTTGGGGCTAATCTCAGACTCTAGCTAGCAGACAGGCCCTAGGCTGTGGCTGTGAGGGGCCTCCTCCAGTGACCCCTATAAAAAGGGACCTCATATGGTCCAGCCCTGACTGCAAGACAAACTGCATCATTAGAGAAAGACTGATGCCTTTGAAACTCAGACCTGTGTCCAGAGCAGAGTCAGATATAAAGCAAACCCCTAGCTCAGAGCAGACAGGAGATGCAGAAGCCCTCTTGCCACAACTGAATAGAAGCTGAGTAAGTATGAACCACTGAAGCCATGGGAAGATGCCATTGCAAGAATACATATAACAATATAAAGAAAACAAGACGACACCAGAAGAAATTGGTGGTTCTAAAACACCAAGATCTTCACAGAGCAATGAACAGGAAACATAAGGAAACAACAGCAAAAACACCTTTATGAAAATTATAGGAGCCTTGAAAGAGGGTATAAAAAATTCCCTTAAGGAAATAGAAGAAAATACAAACAAAAAATTGGAAGAGATGAACAAATCCTTGAAAGAAAACAAAGAAAAGAAAAACCAAAAAATTAAAGATAAATTCCAGGAACTAAATATTGAAATAGAAGCAATAAACAAAGGAACAAAATGAGGCAAAGGTGGAGATAGAAATCATAAAGAAAAGAGCTGGAACTACACATACAAACGTAACCAACAGAATCCAAGAGGTGGAAGAGAGAATCTCTGGAGTGGAAGACTCAGTAGCAGAAATAGATACACCAGTCAAAGAAAACACTAAAACCAAATAGCCATAAAACAAAACATTCAGAAAATTTGAGACAACATGAAAAGACCTAACCTGAGAATAATAGGAGCAGAAGAAGGAAAAAAAAATACCATTTCAAAGGCACAGATAATGTATTCAATAAAAACATAGAAGAAAACTTTCCTAACTTAAAGGAGGAAATGCCTATAAAATACAAGAAGCTTACAGAACACAAAATAGATTTGACCCCCAAAATTCAGCACACCACTTAAAAATCAAGCCACAAAACATACAGAACAAAAAAAAATTTAAGAGCTGCAAAAATGGGGTCAATTTACCTATAAAGGCAGACCTATCAGAATAACACCTGACTATTCAATGGAAACAATGAAAGGAAGAAGGTACTAGTCAAAAGTTAGGCAGACACTAAAAGAGCATGGTTGCCAACCTAGACTACTATACTCAGCAAAACTATCAATCACCAAGATAGAGTAACAAGATATTTTATGATGAAGTCAGACTTAAACATATGTATCTACAAACCTGGCCCTTCAGGAAGCATTAGAGGAAAAACTACAACCTACGGATCCCAGATACACCCATGAAACCACAAATAATCAATAATCTCAAAGAAGAAAAGCCCAAAGAAAGGAAATAAGTACAAGCTACCACAAAAAATAACAACCAACAATCATTGGTCACTAATATCACTTAATATTAATGGACTCAATTGACCTATAAAAAGATACACACTAACACGATGGATACAAAAACAGAAACCATCCTTCTGCTGCATACAAGAAACATACCTCAACCCTAAAGATACAGGCTCAGAGTAAAGAGTTGGGAAACATTTTCCAATCAAATGACCCAAAGAAACAAGATGGTGTCATTCTAAAATCTAACAAAGTAGACTTCAGATTAAAATCAGTTAAAAGATACCTGGATGGACATTACTTATTCATCTCAGGAAAAATTGACCAAGATGAGATTTCAATCCTGAATATTTATGCTGCTAAATAAGGTCAACTATCTATGTAAAAGAAACACTACTAAAACTCAAACCCACATCAACTCTCACATTTTATTAGTGGGAGACTTCAATACCCCACTTCCACCCTTGGATAGCTCAACAAGACAGAGACCCAACAGACAAATAAGGAGAAAAACAGAGGTTATGATGCAAATGGATTTAATAGGTATTAACGAAAGTTTCCACACAAACACAAAGGAATATACATATTTCTCAAAGCCATGTGGAACGTTCTCTAAAATTGACCACATATTTGGTCATAAAGCAAATACCAATAGATACAAAAAAATGGAAATAATCCCTTGTATCATATCAGACCACCAGTGTTTAAAGTTAGAGTTTAACAACATCAAAAATCACAGAAAGCCTACCAACTCATGGAAACTAAACATCACTCAGCTGAACTACCTCTGGGTAAAGAAAGCAATTAAGAAAGAAATTAATGTTTTCCTAGAATTCAACGAAAATGAACCCACAATGTACCCAAACTTGTGGGACACAATGAAAGCAGTCTGAAGAGGAAAATTCATAGCACTAGATGCCTATATAAAAAAAGATCTTAAAAAATCTCACACTAGAGAACTAACAGCACAGCTGATAACCTTAGAACAATTAGAAGCAAACTCACCTAGAAAGAGTAGATGGCAGGATATAATCAAACTTAAAGATGAAATCAACACAATTGAAACAAAAAGAACAATACAAAGAATTACTGAATCATAGAGTTGATTCTATGAGAGAGTCAACAAGATAAATAAGCCCTTAATCCAAACAAGCCAAAAAGCAGAGAGAGAATATCCAAACCAACAAAATCAACATGAAAAGTGGGACATAACAACAGACCCCCGGAAATCCAGAGAATTATCAGGTCATACTTCGAAAATCTATATTCCACAAAAATGAAAACCCTAGAAGAAATGGACAGCTTTTTGGATAGGTACCATTTACCAAAATTTAATGAAGAGCTTTTTGGATAGGTACCATTTACCAAAATTTAATGAAGACCAGATTAAATGCCTAAACAGATGTATAAACCTTAAGGAAATTGAAGTTGTCATCAAAAGCCTCCCAAGCAAAAAAAAGGCCAAATCCAGATGGTTTCAGTGTAGAATTCTAACAGACATTTAAAGAACAACTATTACCAATACTTTTCAATCTTCACACAAGAAACTGAAGAAATATTGGCAAAATCTTTTTATGAGGCAACAATTACCCTAATACCCAAGCCACTCAAGATACAACGAAGAAGGAGAATTATAAACCAATTTCTCTCATGAATATGGATGCTAAAATTCTCAACAAAATTCTGGTAAATCATATACAACAATATATAAAAAATATCATCTACCATGATCAACTAGGCTTAATCCCAGAAATTCAGGGATGGTTCAGCATATGAAAAACCATACAAAACTACATGGTCATATTGCTAGATGGTGAAAAAGCTTTTGACAAAATCCAAAACCTTATATGATAAAAGTCCTGGAGAGATAAGGAATACAGGGAAACTATCTAAATATAATAAGGGTGATTTACAAGAACAGACAGCCAACATCAAACTTAATGAAGAAAAATTCAAAGCAATCCCACTAAAATCTGGAACTTGGACAAGGATGTCCTCTCTCCCCTTATTATTCAACATAGTTCTTGAAGATTTAGCTAAAGTAAAGAGAGAACTAAAGCTGATCAAGGGGATACAAACTGGAAAAGAAGAATATCTCTATTTGCAGATGATATGATTGTATACATAAGTGACCCACAAAATTCTACCAAGGAACTTCTACAGCTGATAAACACCTTCAGCAATGTAGCAGGAAACAAGATTAACTCAAAAAATCAGTAGCCCTCCTTTATACTATAGATAAAAAGGCTGAAAAAGAAATGAGAGAAACATTATCCTTTAAAATAGCTGCAAATATCATTAAATACCTTGGAGTAATTATAACCAAAGAAGTAACAAATCTATTTGACAAAAATCTTTAAATCACTGTAGAAAGAAATTGAAGAGAATATCAGAAAATGGAAAGATCTCCCATGTTCCTGCATAGGTAAGATCAACATAGTAATAATGGCAATTCTACCGAACACAATCTATAGATTCAATGTACTTCCCATCAAAATACCAACACAATTTTTTTTACAGACCTTGAAGGAACAATAGTCAGTTGCATTTGGAATAACAGGAAAGCCAGGATTGCCAAAACAATTTGCTCAACAAAAGAACCTCAGGAGGGATCACCATCCTTGACTTAAGTTATACTGTAGAGCTACAGTAATAAAAGCAGCCTCTTACTGGCATAAAAACAGACATGTGGATCAATGGAATTGAATTGAAGATTCCAATATTAACCCATAAACCTATGAACACCTGTTCTTCGACAAAAGACCCAAAATATTCAATGGAAAAAAGATAGTATCTTTAGCAAATGGTGTTGGCATAGCTGGATGGTAGTGTTTAGAAAAATGCAAATATATCCAAGCCTGTCACTCTGTACAAAACTCAAATCCAAGTGAACAAAAATTTCAATATAAACTCAGCCACACTGAACTTGATAGAAAACAAAGTGGGAAATACCCTCCAACCCACGGGCACATGTGACCACTTCCTAAATATAATACCAGTAGCACAGACACTAAGATTAACAATCAATTAGTGGGACCTCCTGAAACTGATTAGCTTCTGTAAAGCTAAAGACACAATCAATAAGACAAAATGATAGTCTATAGAATAGGAAAATATTTTCACCAACCCTACAAGTGACTGAGGACTGATCTCTAAAATATATAGAGAACTCAAGAAACTAGAACACAAAACCTTGAATAACTCAATCAAAAAATGAGATTTAGAACTAAAATGAGAATTCTCAGCAGAATTACAAACGGCTGAAAGACACTTGAAAAAGTGCTCAACATCTTTAGCTATCTGATAAATGCAAATCAAAACAACTTTGTGATACCACCTTACATGAGCCAACCCTCATCTACTCCCCACCCCCTCATCTAACTCCTCCCAGATCCTCCCCTAGCTCTACTCTCTACCAACTTCATTTTTACTTGTGTTGTGTTGTTTTAATAATGTGTTGTTCATATTGTCATGTGTGTGGGACATAAAATAAGAGTGCTCAACCCATCAAAGGCTATACCCTTAAAGAAAACTGACCCTTGAACCAGAAACCATTGTCAATAGCCCATCAGTTATGGGTGGGAGTCTATGTGTTCTTTCCTACTCCGTGTTAACATATTAAATGTATTAATCTTGTGCAGGTCTTGTGCAGGCAACTAGAACTGTTATGAATTCATGGGTTCAGTAGTGCCGTCAGAAGACACCATTTTGCACTGGTCCAATTTAACCTTCAGCTGTTATAATCTTTCCACCTCCTTTCCACAATGGTCCCTGATCTTGTGTGAATGGGAAATATAGAGATATATAATTCATTATTGAAGCACTACAGACAGTTATGCTCTGAACATGGGCCCTCTGTGAGTTTCTGCATTTTCCATCACCCATTGAACAAAGCAACTTCCTGATGAGATTTGAGAACTGCACTAATCTGTGGGTATAAATATTAAAAATTCAGAGATCAGTTTTATATTGTGCCCATTAACAGGGTAAGAGTAGTAGATTCATTTCTGAGCCTTGTGAGCTCTCAATCCACAGGCTATTTGCCAGATTTATTGAGCCTCTGTTTCCTTCTGTGGAGCTAGCCAAATATTCTAGCAGAAAATGGTTAGTTACTTTCACAGCATTCATGCCTCTGTTGTACCAACCAGCTGTCTCTTGCTCTATCAGTCAGTCTTTATTGTACTTATCAGGGTTTACAGATGGGTAGGAATGCTGATGATGCATACATAGTATCTTCATTTACTTTGAAAATCAGTCACCATGATGAAAGCTTCCTGAACAATATTTTAAACTCTCATAGGACTTAGTCTTTACTTTTATGACTATTAACATATTCACATATGTTAACTGCTCTGTACACTGGCTTATGGTGGCCAGCTACTTGGCCAATCATTATTGTAGCTAAGACTTTGTGGTTTCGGGGTGGAATTGGCCTCAGCTCATTCCCTTTCTTTTGTGCATGGGTCTCATCTCGTCATCTGAAAGCCTGACTAGAATGAAAAGAAAGACCCTGTCAAAGCAAAAGAAAACTCTTCTCACAGCCTGAGCTCTGGTTTTCATGTTTTTCGATTCAAGTTCAAAACCAACTTCTTTTATGGCGCTTGCTGCAGACTTCATTTCCTGTCTTCCAGTTAGTATCGTAGTGATATCATAGGTTCATCCTGTAGCACTAAGGATGTTTTAACATCTATGATTGCATAAACCAATTCTTTGTAATAAATATTGATCATATAATTTTCTTCTAAAGAAGTTATAGCATCAGCCTGGAAACAATATATATGTATAATAATCCATATAAGTATGTACATGTTTCCATATCTGCATACGCACACACACACACACACACACACACACACACACACACACACACTTGATTATTTCTGTTTCCATAGAGAATCTTTCCAAATGTAACATTTTTCCTGGAGTTATACTTGCATATATTCAATATAGTCTCTGGTTAAAGTAAAACATTTTTGATATAATGTGAACTCCACTTTTTATACAGTTAGGCTTACACTATTTTATTTTTAGCAATGTAAACACTTGTACAGTTAAGGCCAATTTGACAGGATCATGAAAAGTACACAGCTTCAGTGCCAACCAGACTGTCTACATGATCTTGACTTGATTTACTGTTTTATAAACTAGACCCTATGACTATATTCTCAAGAACTTTTGAGAAGATATCTTCTTTAATTTTTACATTTTGTTTTGATGGCAGCCTATATTACTACTCTACCAATTATAGATCAATACATAGTTTGGGGAGTAACAGCATTCAACTGAAAAATGTTCAAGGATCTTGACCTCACGAGTCTAATGTCTGTAACTTTTTATTCCTTATGAACAGGTTATAGATTTTTCATACTTAAGAAGCAAATATAATTCATCTAGTTTAGGGGGGAAGCCCTATGATTAACCTTAGCAAAACAGACTTAAGGCCTGATTTTGCCAACAGCTTTTAGCAGATCATGGTAGTCCACAATTGCGTCAATTATGAAACACTGAATTTAAAGTTTGTTAAGATTTGATATTCCAGAATTCAGTCATCAAAGAAGGACTGAGGCATTTGAAATTCACACCCCCCATCTAGAGGTGAGCAGATTCCGGAATGTGCACCGTCCATCCTGAGAGTCCATCTCAGGAATCAGGGTGAATCGCTAGGGTCTGATCTCAGACTCTTCCTAGCAGACATGAACTAGGGTTTGGCTTTGAGGGGCTCCTCCAGCAACACCTAAAAGAGGCAACCTTGGACAGCAGGGAGCCTCGCCTCCAGGGTGAACTGCATCATCAGAGAAAGACTGCAGCATTGAAATTCAAATCCCTGTCCAGAGCAGAGTCAGAGATCAAGCAGACCATTTGCTCAGAGGAGACAGGAAACACACAAGCCTTCTTGCCTCAACTGACTAGGAGATGACTAATGGTGAACCACTTAAGCCATGGTAAGATGACAGTGCAAAAATACATATAGCAATATAAAGAACAACAAGGTAACACCAGAAGAAACTGGTGGTTCTACAACTACAAAACCCAAACAGAGCAATGAAAAGGAAACAGAAGGAAAAAACAGCAAATACAACCTGATGAAGATTATTCAAGCCTTCAAAGAAGATATAAAAAATTCTCTTAAAGAAATAGAAGAAAATACAAACAAAAACTTGGAAGAGATAAACAACTCTTTGAAAGAAAACCAAAAAATGAAAGAAACATTCCAGGAACTAAAAACTGAAATAGAAGCAATAATTAAGACACAAAATGAGGCAAAGATGGGAATAGAAAATCTGAAAAAAAGAGTTAGAACTACAGATACAAGCCTAACCAACATAATCCAAGAGATGGAAGAGAGAATCTCTGGAGTGGAAGACTCAGTAGCAGAAATAGATACATCAGTCAAAGAAAACACTAAAAACAAAAAAGCCATAACACAACATGTTCAGGATATCTGGGACAACATGAAAAGACCTAACTTGAGAATAATAGAAATAGAAGGAGAAGAATACCAGCTCAAAGGCACAGATAAGGTTTTCAATAAAATCATAGAAGAAAACTTCCCTAACCTGAAGAAGAAAATGCCTATAAAGTTACAAGAAGCTTATAGAACAACAAATGAATTTGACCCCTCAAAAAAGTCTGCTCACCACATAATAATCAAACCACAAAACATAAAGAACAAAGAAAAAATTTTAAGAGCTGAAAAAGAAAAAGGCCAAATTACCTATAAAGGCAGACCCATCAGAATAACTCCTGACTATTCAATGGAAACAATGAAAGCAAGAAGGACTTGGTCAGAAGTTATACAGCCACTAAAAAGCATGGCTGCCAACCTAGACTACTATTCTCAGCAAAACTATTAATCATCATAGATGGAATAAATAAGATATTTTATGATGAAATCAGAATGAAAAAATACCTATCTATCAGTCCAGTCCTCCAGAAAACATTAGAGGGAAAACTCCAGCTTAAGGATCCCAGATACACACATGAAACCACAAAAAAACCAGTAATCCCACAAACGAAAGTCCAGAGAAAAGAAATACATAAAAGCTACAACTAAAAATAACTGAAAATATCAACCAGTGGTTACTAATATCCCTTAATATCAACAGACTCAACTCACCTATAAAAAAGACACACACTAACAAGATGGATACAAAAACAGAAGCCATCCTTCTGCTGCATTCAAGAAATATACCTCAACCACAGAGACAGACACACACTCAGAGTAAAGGGTTGGGAAAACATTCCCAAATCGAATATCCCTAAGAAACAAGCTGGGGTTGCCATCCTAATATTTAAAAAAGTAGACTTTAAACTAAAATCAACTAAAAGGGACCAAGATGGACATTACTTATTCATCTCAGAAAAAATTGGTCAAGATGAGATTTCAATCCTGAATATTTATGCCCCTGATAGAAGGGCACATACCTATGTAAAAGAAAAACTACTAAAGCTCAAATCCCACATCAGCCTTCACACTGTAATAGTGGGAGACTTCAACACCCCACTTTCACCCTTGGATAGGTCAACCAGACAGAGACTCAACTGAGAAAGAAGGAGTCTAACAGAGGTTATAATTGCAAAGGGATTTAATAGATATTTACAGAAGTTTCCACCCAAATGCAAAGGAATGTACATATTTCTCAGCTCCTCATGAACATTCTCTAAAATTGACCACATAATTGGTCATAAAGAAAATATTAATAGATACAAGATATTGGAAATAATCCCTTGTATCATATCAGACCACCAGGGCCTAAAGTTAGAATTCATCAACATCAAAAATCACAGAAAGCCTACCAACTCATGGAAACTAAACATCATTCAGCTGAACCACGTCTGGGTCAAAAAGAAATTAAGAAAAAAATCAAAGTCTTCCTAGAATTTACTGAAAATGGATCCACAACATACTCAAACTTATGGGACACAATGAAAGCAATCTTAAAAGGAAAATTCATAGTACTGGATACCAATATGAAAAGACTAAAGAAATCCCATACTAGGCTGAGCTGATAGCCTTAGAACAACTAGAAGCAATCTCACCTAGATGGAGTAGATGGCAAGAAATATTCAGACTTAAAGCTTAAATTTATACAACTGAAAAAAAAATACAAAGAATCAATGAATCTAAGAGTTGGTTCTTTGAAAAAGTCAACAAGGTAGATAAGCCCTTATCCAAACTAACCACAAAGCAGAGACAGAATATCAAAATCAACAAAATCAGAAATGAGAAGGGGGACATAACAACAGACCTAGGAAGTAGTCACCTGTGCCAAATTGTAGAAGTGTATTTCCCACTTTCTTTTCTATCAAAGTTGCTGGGTTTATGTTGAGGTCTTTGATCCACTTGGATTTCTGTTTTATGCAGGGTGACAAGCTTGGATCTATTTGCATTTTTCTACACACTACCATCCAGCTATGCCAACACCAGTTGTTAAAGATACTATCTTCTTTCCATTGAATATTTTGGGCCTCTTTGTCAAAGATCAGGTGTTCATAGGTTTTTGGTTAATGTCTGGATCTTCAATTCTATTCCATTAATTCACAAATCTGTTTTTATGCCAGTGCCAGGCTGTTTTTATTACTGTGGTTCTAAAGTATAACTTGAAGTCAGGGATGGTGATGCCTCCTGATGTTCTTTTGTGGAGCAAAATTGTTTTGGCACTCTTGGCTTTCCTGTTATTCCAAATGAAATTGAGTATCGCTCTTTCAGGGTCCAAAAAATATTGTGTTGGCATTTTGATGGGCAGTGCATTGAATCTGTAGTTTGCTTTTGGAAGAATTGCCAATGTTTACTGTTGATCCTACCTATTCAGGAACATGAGAGAGCTTTTCTGATATCCTTTTCAATTTCTTTCTTCAGTGATTTAAAATTTTTGTCAAATAGATCTGTTACTTCTTTGGTTGTAGTTACTCCAAGGTATTTAATGCTATTTGCAGGTATTATAAACGGTGATGTTTCCCTTATTTCTTTTTGAGCCCTTTTTTTTAGTGTATAGAAGCACTACTGACTTCTTTGAGTTAATCTTGTATCCTGCTACATTCCTTAAGGTATTTATCAGCCGTAGAAGTTCCTTGAAAGAATTATGTGGGTCACTTATATACACAATCATATCATCTGCAAATAGAGATGGTTTTACTTCTTTTCCAATTTGTATCCCCTTAATCTTTTATTCTCTTATTGCTTTAGCTAAAACCTTGAGAAATATATTGAATAGAGAAGTGGAGAGAGGATATCCTTGTCTAGTTCCTGATTTTAGTGGGATTGCTTTGAGTTTTTCTACATTAAGTTTGATGCTGGCTGTCGGCTTCTTGTAGTTCTCCTTTATTATATTGAGATACTGTCCCTGTATTCCTGATCCCTCCAGAGCTTTTATCATAAAGGAGTGTTGAATTTTGTCAAAGACGTTCTCAGCATCTAAGGATATGATCATGTGGTTTTGTTCCTTTAATTTGTTTATATGATGAATGACATTTATGCTTTTTCTCATGTTATACCATCCCTGCATTTCTGGGATGAAGCCTACTTGGTGGTGTGGATGATATTTTTTATATATTGTTGTATATGGTTTGCCAAAATTTTATTGAGAATTTTAACACCAATATTCATGAGGGAAATTTGTCTGTAATTCTCCTTCTTTGTTGCATTTTTGAGTGTCTTTGGGTCTTAGGGTAATTTTGGCTTCATAAAAGGAATTAGGCAATATTCCTTCAGGTTCTACTGTGAGAAATAGTTTGAGAAGTAATGGTAGTAATTCTTCTTTGAATGTCTGATAGGATTCTGCACTGAAACCATCTGAACCTGGGCTTTTATTTTTGGGGAGGCTTTTAATGACAGCTTCAATTTCCTTAAGGGTTATAGGCCTGTTTAGATAATTAACCTGTTCTTTATTTGATTTTGGTAAATGGTACCTGTCCAAAATTGTCCTTTTCCTCTAGGTTTTCTATTATTGTGGAATATAGTTTTTCAAAGTATGATCTGATAATTCTCTGCATATCTTGGGGGTGTGTTGTTATGTCTCCCTTTGCATTTCTGATTTTGTTCATTTGGATACTCTCTCTCTGCTTTTTGATTAGTTTGTATAACTGCTTATCTATCTTGTTGACTTCCTCAAAGATCCAACTCTTAGATTCATTGATTCTTTGTATTGTTCTTTTTGTTTCAATTGTATTGATTTCAGCTCTAAGTTTGATTATTTCCTGTCATCTACTCCTTCTAGGTGAGTTTGCTTCTAATTATTCTAAGGCTTTCATCTCAACTGTTAGTTCTCTAGTGTGGGATTTCTCTATGTTTTTCATATAGGCATCTAGTGCTATGAATTTTCCTCTTAAGACTGCTTTCAATGGGTCACACAAGGTTGTGTATGTTGTGGATTCATTTTTATTAAATTCTAGGTAGATTTTGATTTCTTTCTTAATTTCTTCCTTGACCCAGAGTTGTTTCAGTTGCGTAATATTTAGTTTCCATGAGTTGGTAGGATTTCTGAGATTTTTGATGTTGTTGAACTCTAGCTTTAGGCCCTGGTGGTCTGATATGATACAAGGGATTAGTTCCATTTTTTTGTATCTGTTGATATTTTCTTTATGACCAATTAATTATGTGGTCAATTTTAGAGAATGTTCATGAGGAGCTGAGAAATATGTACATTCCTTTGCATTTGGGTGGAAACTTCGGTAAATATCTATTAAATCCCTTTGCATTATTACCTCTGTTAGACTCCTTAATTCTCTGTTGAGTCTCTGTTTGGTTGACCTATCCAGGGGTGAAAGTGGGATGTTGAAGTCTCCCACTATTAGAATGTGAGAATTGATGTGGGATTTGAGCTTTAGCAGTGTTTCTTTTACATAGGTAGTGCCCTTATATTAGGGGCATAAATAATCAGGATTGAAATCTCCTCTTGACCAATTTTTACTGTGATAAATAAGTAATGTCCATTTTGGTCCCTTTTATTTGCTTTTAGGTTAGAGTCTACTTTGTTAGATATTAGAATGGCAACTCCAGCTTGTTTCTTAGGACCATTTCATTGGAAAATCTTTCCCCAACTCTTTACTCAGAGCCTGTGACTGTCTTTGTGGTTGAGGTGTGTAACAGAATGATGGCTTCTGTTTTTTATCCACCTTGTTAGTGTGAGTCCATTGATATTAAGGAATATTAGAGACCACAGTTTTTGCTGTTAATTGGATATGATAGTATAATCAGTTTCTTTTCTTTGATAAACTAGTTTGCCTGGGATCCAGTGTAAATTGATATTCTCCCACCTCAGCACAAAAATGATTTTGGGGAATTTGACAAGTGAGATAATAATAACTTGGACACATACTGAAATGAGCCACCATTGGTTTCCCAGAAGCACAGTGAATATATTGCATGGAGAATATCTCTGCTAGAGATGCCTGAATCATCCAGCTTGGCCTTGTCCCAATTTTCTTTCAGCAAAATGGAGAAAAGGAAGAAGTTAGGATGACTATTTAACTAACAAATGCTTAAAAATTAAAGAAGCACAAGAAATTTTTCCTGAAGGAAAATCAATCAGAATTCTAAAATAAAAAACAATCAGCTTGGAATATCTAAAAGGTTGAGGAATTTACATCAGAAAATAAAATCACGTGTGTGTGTGTGTGTATGTGTGTTTGTGTGTATGTGTACTTGTAGATACATATTCATTCATTCATTATGAAGCTTTCCTCAATTTTACATAAATTTTCCAAGCAGATGATGTTGAACACTCACCTTTACACCCAAAATGACAATGAAAAACAAAAATAGAACAATAAAAATATTAAAATGCAGAAATATTTCTCCTGCTGACTTTATTAGCTGGGAACCTTCTGTATGACTTGTCCTTAATGCAGCCAAAAGGTTTATTTCCATAGATTCTGCACTTTCATTCAGACTGGGCATAATGCCTCTGAGTGGAAGATGGCTAATCTCTTCAGACTCTTGGGTCATCCAAGGAAGAAAGTGCTTTTCATTGCTTGTTCATGCGTAAAAAATGCTGCTTGTGAAGCCTGAGAGATCAAAATATTGTCCTTAAAAAGCTCTCAAGTAGGGCACCTTTTTTTCCACATGTGTTCTATTAATCTCCTCTAAAAGACGAAGAAAAAAAAAACCCTCCATTTTTTTCAAAGAAAGCAGAATTGACATTTTTAAAGAAAAAAATTAGTAACTACTTTGCTGACCAAAACTTTAAGACGTGCTCAATTATTCTACACATGGGAGTCATTAAAATATCTAAGTATCAGTGCACCATCAATGATTTCCTTTGTCCCTAGTATCTCCAAGCCATTTTTATCTTAAAAGGTTATCAGTTTTTTGTCAAATTCCCTTTCTACTTCTATTGAGATAATAATTTAACTTCTATCTTTAAGCCTATATGTGATTAATAAATCATTTATTTATTTGCATATGCTGAGTCATTGATAAATCAACAGACTACATAATGAGAGAAAATCTTTGTCAACTTTATTTCTGATGGAAAATTAATCTAGAATAAATAAAGAATTTAAAAAACAAATGAGATTGTTTATTCATGTTCACTGTACCTGTGTTGATAACAGCTAGGAAATGAAAACAATGTCTATCACCTGATAAATGAATGAATGAATGAATGAATGAAAAAATGTGGTATGTAAGCGTAATAAAATTTTGCTGTAAAGAAAAATAAAGTAAAAAAAAATTGCAAGTAAATGGGTGGGACTAAAGGAATTATATTGAATGATGTAAACAAGGCTCAGAATGATAAGCAACATATATTCTCTATTATGTGTGAATCTTAGCTTCAAATTTTTAGTTTCTTTTTAAATTCAGAGTATTTGTAGGATCAAGCAAACTACAATGAGGCATGTCTTCTGAGAGGATGCACAGAAGAATGCAGATGGTTTAAGAGCAGATTGGAAGAATGATCTAGGTAAGAGATTTAAGCTAGGATGGGGTGTGATATAGTGGAGATAAAAAGCAGAAGTAAAAGCCAAAAGGCTGCATAAAACACATGAAAACATACTATTTTGTAACCAATCAAAGAGTAAAAGAATAAGTATAAAGGAGAGTTCTGTAGGAGATAGCCTGTGTGGCTATAAAAAAAAAGAGAAGGAGGGAGAGGAGAAGGAGGAGGAGAAGAAGGAGAAGGTGGAGAAGGAAGAGAAGGAGGAGAAGGAGGGGGAGACTCAATGCTTTTTATTTTCAAAGGAAGCAGGGTGATGAAATCCTAGTAAGGTGTGGGTACCTTCTCATGAAATGTTGGTCAGATAGGACCCAGAAGCTTTTAAAACAATTGACGCTCTTGCCTCTTGTTTGTCCACTACAACTGGTTGTTGAGACAATTGTTCCTGAAGACTCCACACATCTTGATTTTAAAATTAAAAAAAGCTATAACTGAACTCCAAACTCCCCCCCCCCCACTGTCTAGCTCTTAGTGTTAAAAAGTACCTTACAGGCTTCGGGAGAGAAGAAGCATAAATAGTCTTACCCAGCTGTGAAGCTTATGAATTGTAGTACCAATCTGTCATGCAGGATATGCCCATCTATATAATAGTACCACAACTGTTATGAGAATACCAATTGTTTTCTGTTCATATATTGTCCTTTTACATAGGAAGAAATTCATGCTTGGTACTATAAACCCAGATTTTTTTAAGTGTTTAAAAATAAACTCTAGGAAGGGGCTTTACTATTTTTTAATTTAAAAAGTGTTGTGTTCAATACTCTCCACTGATCCCTGTCCCTCCTCTCCTCCCAGTCCTCTGCCAGACTCTTCATACTCCATCCCTACATCCATTTACCAGGCAGGGTAAGGACTCCCAAAGTGAGTCAGTTCAGTCTGGCATATCCAGTTGAGGTAGGACTAAGTCCATCCTCCCAGTATCTAGGCTGAGTAAGGTGGTCCTCTGTAAGAAATGGACTCTCTGAGATGCCAGTTCATGCACCAGAAATAAACTTTGGTCCTACTGCAAGAGGCTCCACAAACTGCCCATGCTGTTCGACTGTCATCTGCATTCGGAGGGTTTAGTTCCTTTCCATGAAGGTCCCTCAGTTGTTATTTCAGAGTCTGTGAGTTCCGAACAGCTCAGTCAGTCATCTCTGTGGGTCTCCTCATCATGATCCTGATCCCTTTCATATAATAGCTCCTCTCTCTCTTCAGCTGGACCAGGAACTTGAACTCACGGTTACCTGTGGATCTTTGCTTCTGCCTTCATCAGTTGCTTGATGAGGTTTCTATAATGACAACAAGGGTGGTCATTCATTTGATTATAGAGGAAGTCCTGTTTAGGTACCCTCTCCACTATCGCTTAAAGTCCTAGCCAGGGATAGCTTGTAGGTTCTTGGATATTTTGCTAACACCAGGTTTCTCTCTTAACCCCTCATTGGCTGCTTCTATCGAGATATCTATTTCTTTATTCTCTCTCTGTTGCTCCTCCCACTCAACCATCCCATTTTCATTCTCTCATGATCTCTTCCCACCTTGATTTGCACATTCCCCCAAATGATCTCAATTTACTCAGGAAATCTTCTCTATTTCCCCTTCCCAGGGGGAATAAACGTCTCTCGTATGTTCCTCCTGTTATCTTGCTGCTTGGGTTTGTATATTGTAGCCGGATTATCCTTCACTTTATGTCTAAAATCCACTTATAGTAAGTATAAATGGGAAAAGATCTTCACCAACCCTACATCTGATGGAAGACTGATCTCTAAAATGTATACAGAACTCAAGAAACTAGAGGTCAAAACCTCAAATAATCCATTTTAACAATGGGGTTCAGAGCTAAAGAGGGAATTCTCAACAGAATTACAAATGGCTGAAAGACACTCACAGAAATGTCCAACATCCTTAGCCATCAGAGAAATGAAAATCAAAACAACTCTGAGATACCATCTTACACCTGTCAGAATGGCTAAAATGAAAAACACAGATGACAGCCTATGCTGGAGGGCATGTGGAGCCAAGAAAACATTCTTTCATTGCTGATGGAAATGCAAACTTGTACAGCCACTTTGGAAAGCAGCATGGTACTTTCTCAGGAAACTGGCAATCAATCTCCCCAATGATCTAGCAAAACCACTATTGGGCATATACCCAAAGGATGCACATTCTTACCCCAAGGGTATTATTAGCTCAACTGTGTTCATAGCAGCATTATTCATAATAGACAGAACATAGAATCAACCTAGATGCCAGTCAACTGAAAAATGGATTAAAAATTTGTGGTACATTTATGCAATGGAATACTACTCAGCAGTTTTTTAAAAAATGATATCTTGAAATTTGCAGGCAAATGGATGGATCTGGAGAGTATCATTCTTAACTACCTTTTTAAAGATTTATAAACAAAAAGCACATCTGTTGTCTGAGGACAGAGGAAATATTCTGTGTTGTATATGAGAAGAGAAGGAATCATACCTATTCTCCTTAATAACGACTGTCAACTTGAAAGAACCTCGAGTTACCTAAGAAACAAATCTGTTGGCATCTTTGAAAGGGAGTTTTTATATGTGGCTAATTAAAATTGGAAAACTCACCATAAATATGGACATCACCACTCCACAGTCTGAGGCCCATGATTAAATAATAAGAAGAAAGTGAACTGAGCAACAACATTCACATTTCTCTGTTCCCTGGCTGTGGCTGTAATATCACCAACACCTTTACAAACCTGATCTAGGCCTTCTCCACCATCATGGACTGTATCCTCAAATGGAAAGGCAAAATATAGCTTTTCTTCCATTAAAAAAGACAGTTTTTAAAATGAGAAGTACCAAATAGTGGTTTGAAGGCATTATAAACTAAGTCAGAACAGTTAACTCTAAGTAGATTTAGAAGTCTGTTGGATAATCCAACATTAGTTAGATCATAATTTAACATTAGTTAGATCAATAGTTACACTGATTGTTTGTAAAGTATCAGGCAAGAGTTATAACTGTTAATATTACTAAATACCAATGGTCTTTATAAAATATTTAATGCATTGGTAAATGTGGATAGAGTTTACGCCATTCCTTATTGTGTAATGCACCTTTATAAGTTCCTCAGATAACTTGAATGATTATCCTATTACATAACACCTTTAAAGTTTAATATAGCTGAAAGATAAAACTCAATTGCATGAAAAAGAATATAATGGAGAAAATAGTAATCTCTCTAGCACCTATGATATAGGCTCAGTAGTTAAGAACACTTGATGATATTGCAGAGGACTCTAGTTCAATTCCCAACGCCCATGTCAGACATGTCACCTGTAACACAAGCTCTATGAAATCTGGCATCTTTTGGCCCATTGGGCACTCATACATATGTTTAAACAAGTGCACACAAATAAGAACAAAATCAAGTCTTTGGGGGAAATTTTAGAGAAATATGACACTTTGTTGCTTGATATGTATTGTTTCAAAATCAGAGTAATAATCTTTGCCTTACGTTGGGTAACTTTGATAAGTTTTAAGCAGCTTTTTTTCTGTGTATGTTTTCTTAGAACTGTGAGCCTACAATTCACCAAAAAAAGCTTTTCACTGTTAACTCTCTTTACAGTTAATCAAGACTTCACGTTCCCATTGGGAAACTAAGCAGGGACAAGAAGGCAATGTGCTGGGACATAAAGATACATTGACTTAGGGTGGTAGGCAGAATAGTAAAGGTGTTGTTTCTTCTTGTTTCATTGAACATGATGAATTTGTGGCATGGAAAACCAGAGGTTATTATTATCCAAAAGCACTCTATCATCTGCCATTGGCTTGCTCTCTATCTTTGTGATAATCTTCCACTTTTTGAGTACAAGTAACTTCCTTCCTTTCTATGACAACATACATTATAACAGCAACTTAAGGAAGGAGATTTATTTTTGTTCACACTGTGAGTGTCCATATCATCATAGTGAGGAAGTCACAGCTACTGGAGTCTGAGGCTGCTGGTCAAATAAAATTCATAGTTAGAATGACGACATGGTAATGTTGTTGCCCAGTTACTTTGACTTTATTCAATTTGGGATCCACAGTTCAACATTTACAAAAACAGCCTATAGATGCATCCTGTGATTATTTTCTATTATTATTGTAAAAATGTCTCCATTTGCATTTTATCCATTTGCATCCTCTTGTTTAAATTCCCTTGCCCCTCCCACCCCTCCTAGTCACTCTCTCTTCTTCCCATTTCCTTATCTTCTACTCAGTAAGGGCAGGAGGTCCCAAGGTCTCAAGGTGACTTAGTTCAGCATCCACTTCAGGCAAATCCACGTTCTTCATTCCAACATCAAGATTGGGTTAGGTGTTCCTCTGAAGGAAATGGACTCCACTAGGACCACGGAATGACAGTCCATGGTGCTTTGCATCTCAATCTGTTCAGTGTTTGTCGTTTGTAGCTTCAGAATGCTTTGCTTTTTGTTAACAGTCCACTAATTAGATTGTACAGCCCCTGCTTATCTTTCTGGGTTTCTGATACCTTGCTCAGGAGGATATTCTCCAAATTATTCCATTTGCCTGCAAGTTTTAGGATATCATTTTCTCTTACGGATAAGTAGTACTCAATTGTATAGATGTACCACAGTTTGTTAAACCATTCTTCAGTTGAGGCGCATCAAGGTTGTTTACAAGTTCTTGCTACTATGAATAATGCTGCTATGAACATAGTAGACCTAATGCCTTCGGGGTGGGAATGCGCATCTTCAGAGTAAATGTCTGATAATGTGTTATTGCTGGAACTTTAGAGAGATGGATTCCCAGTTTTCTGAGAAACTGAAATACTGCATTTCAGAGTGGCTGAACAAGCTTACAACTCCACCAACAATGGAGGAATGTTCCCCTTGATCCATAGCCTATCCAGCAAAGGCTGTCATCTGTGTCTTTAATCCAGCCATTCTGACAGGTGTAAGGTGGTATCTCAAAGTTGTTTTGATTTACATTTCTCTGATGGCTAAAGATGTTGAACACTTTTTCATGTGCCTTTCAGCCATTTGTAATTCTGCTGAGAATACCTTTTCTAGTTATGAACCCCATGTTTTGATTGAGTTATTTTGTTGTTTTGGGCTCTAGTTTCTTGAGTTCTCTAAATATTTGAGAGATCAGTCCTCAATCACTTATAGGGTTGGTGAAAAATCTTTTCCCATTCTGTAGGCTATCGTTTTGTCTTATTGACTGTGTCCTTGGCTTTACAGAAACTTCTCAGTTTCAAGAGGTCCCACTTATTGATTGTTTTTCTTAGTGTCTGTGCTACTGGTATTATTTTTAGGAAGTAGTCACCTGTGCCAATGCACTGGAGAGTATTTCCCACTTTATTTCTATCAAATTCAGTGTAGCTTGGTTTATGTTGAGGTCTTTGATCCACTTGGATTTGAGTTTTGTGCAGGCTGATAGGCTTGGATCTATTTGCATTTTTCTACACACTACCATCCAGCTATGCCAACACCATTTGGTAAAGATACTATCTTTTTTTCCATTGAATATGCTGGGCTTCTTTGTCATAGATCACATGTTCATAGGTTTGTGGGTCCATTGACCCACAAGTCTATCTTTATGCCAGGACCAGGCTGTTTTTATTACTGTAGCTCTATAATAAAACTTGAAATCAGGAATGATGATGCCTCCTGAGGTTCTTTTGGTGACAAAATTGTTTTGGCAATACTGGCTTTCCTATTATTCCAAATGAAACTGAGTATTGTCCTTTCAAAGTCTACAAAAAAACTTATGTTGGTATTTTGATGGGAATTTCTGTCACGCGCCACCTTGTCCCGCAAGGAGCACGCAACACTGGATCCTTCTTTTTGCAGTTTATTCGGGTCTTTAATTATCTTCTTGTCTCTCACTCACTCACTCACTCTCAACCTCAGAAGTATGACGAACAACTCACTCTCTCATACACTCTCTCATGAACGACGAACGACCCCGGGGGGGGGGGGGGGGAGTCCGCTCGTGGCTAAATACCCTCTGGGCTTCCGATCCCAGTAAGCCATGTAGACATTGCCCATAGGTCCCCAGGTGCCGGAAGCAAGCCACCATCCTCGCCTACAGCCAATAAGGAGTTGTTTACTCCCGAGAGCACTCACCATCGAGAAAGGTGGAAGGTGGAAACCAGCGTCACCTTTAGGGCGTGGTACAATGCAGCTCCCTACAAATTTCATTGAATCTGTAGATTGCTTTTGGTAGGATTATCATTTTTACTATATTGATCTTTCCTATCCAGGAACATGGAAGTTCTTTCCATTTTCTGATATCCTCTTCAAATTCTTTCTTCAGTGATTTAAAATTTTTGTCAAATAGATCTGTTAATTCTTTGGTTATAGTTACTCCAAGGTATTTAATGCTATTTGCAGCTATTTTAAAGGGTGATATTTCACTTATTTCTTTCTCAGCCCTTTTTCTTTAGTGTATAGAAGGGCTACTGATTTCTTTGAGTTAATCTTGTATCCTGCTATATTGCTGAAGTTGTTTATTAGTTATAGAAGTTCTCTGGTAGAATTTTGTGGGTTATTTATGTATATAATCATATCATCTGCAAATAGAGATAGTTTTACTTCTTCTTCTTCTTCTTCTTCTTCAATTTGTATCCCCTTTATCTCCTTTTATTCTCTTACTGCTTTAGCTAAAACTT
Organism: Sigmodon hispidus; assembly: GCA_004025045.1. Lineage (NCBI taxonomy): Eukaryota > Metazoa > Chordata > Mammalia > Rodentia > Cricetidae > Sigmodon > Sigmodon hispidus. The sequence goes on along the minus strand of PVIH01006779.1, from coordinate 16,649 downwards.
CAAGAAATATATTGAATAGATAAGGGGAGAAAGAACAGCTCTGTCTACTTTCTGATTTTAGTGGAATTGCTTTGAATATTTCTCCATTTAGTTTGATGTTGGCTTTTGGCTTCTTGTAAATTGCCTTTATTATATTTAGATACATTCCATGTTTTCCTGGTCTCTCCAGGACTTTTATCATAAAGGAATGTTGAATTTTGTCAAAGGATTTTTCAGCATCTAAAAATGTAATCATGTGGTTTTTTTTTCCTTCAATTTGTTTATATGATGGATGATATTAACAGTTTTTCATAGGTTGAACCATCTCTGCATTTCTGGGATGAAGCCTACTTGATCACAGTGGATGATATTTTTTTGTATGTTGTTGTATACAGTTTCCCAAAATTTTGTTGCAAATTTTTGCCTCAATATTCATGAGGGAAATTGGTGTGTAATTTGCTTTCTTTGTTGCATTGTTGAATAACCTGGGTATTAATGTTATTGTGGCCTCATAAAAAGAGTTTGGCAATATTCCTTCAGTTTCTACTGTGTGAATCAATTTGAAGAGTATTGGTAATAGTTCTTCATTAAATGTCTGGTAGAATTCTACACTGAAACCATCAGGACCTGGGAAGCTTTTAATGACAGCTTCAATTTTCTTTAGGGTTATAGGTCTGTTTAGATATTTAATCTGTTCTTGATTTAATTTTGTTAAGTGGTACCTATCAAGAAAGCTGTCCATTTCTTCTAGATTTTCCATTTCTGTAGAGTATAGATTTTCAAAGTATGACCTGATAATTCTCTGGATTTCCTGGGGATCTGTTGTTATATCCCTGTTTGTGTTTCTGATTTTGTTGATTTGGATACTCTCCCTCTACTGTTTGGTTAGTTTGGATAAGGATTTATCTATTTTGTTGACTTTCTGAAAGAACCAGCTCTTTGATTCGTTGATTCTTTGTACTTTTCTTTTTGTTTCAATTGTATTGATTTCAGCTCTAAATTTGATTCTTTTCTGCCATCTACTCCTTCTAGGTGAATTTGCTTCTAATTGTTCTAATGCTTTCAGCTATGCTGTTAGTTCTCTAGTGAGGGCTTTCTCTAGGTTTTTCATATAGGCATCTAGTGCTATGAATTTTCCTCTTAAGACTGCTTTCATTGTGTCCCACAAGTTTGGGTACATTGTGGGTTTATTTTCATTAAATTCTAGGAAGAGTTTAATTTCTTTCTTAATTTCTTTCTTGACCCTGAGGTGTTTCAGTTGAGTAATGTTTAGTTTCCATGAGTTGGTAGGATTTCTGAGATTTTTGATGTTGTTGAATTATAGCTTTAGGCCCTGGTTGTCTGATATGATACAAGGGATTATTTCCAATTTTGTATCTATTGATTGTGGTGAAAATTTTCTCTGTATGATATAAATAACATAACTGTTATGGTCTGTGTAGAGCACTGTAGAAGTGGGTGGAGAATCAGAGGACACACAGGAAAAAGGAGAGTGGAGATAGTCAGTTGCCATCTGACCCCCGAGAAGAACAGACATGTGAGAAATACAGGTGAGCCATAGGCAGGGACACCTGGCGGGTAGATTAGTAGATTAGTAGAAATGGGTTGATTTAAGATGAAAGAGCTAGCTAGTAATGTGCTTGAGTCATGGGCCAAACAGTATGAAGTTAATATAAGTGTCTGATTCATTTCTTTGGGGGACAAAAGCTGCCACGGGGACGGTGTCCCAAAGTGGGCTGAACACCCTCATAAACCAAAAGAAAGTTTAAAAAGCTTAAAAAAGCATTCTAGATCACTGAAACAGAGCCAAAAGTGGCATTCTGAATTGCGTATCTGAATTGATTTATGGTACAGAGACAGCATGGTGTTCAGGCGGGAATTTCAAAATGGTGCGTCCGCAGCACACAGCTTAAACCTATACATTTCACAGAAGGCTTGGCATAAGTGTGATTGATTTAAGAATTATGCTTATACTGAACATAAAGGAAATAGAGTCAAAAACAGTTTTTCTAGTAGCAGCATTTCCTGAGGCTCCTCAGAGCTAAAGCCTAGGGCTTGTCTCTGATTCCTCTCTTGACATGGTTGGGTCTGAGTTTCTAAGGTGTCAGTCCTCCTCCTCTGATGCAGATTGTCCTAAAGATGGGGCCCAGCTGTGGGAGGTCCCTTCTGTTAGGGGTTGCTGAGGAAGGCAACTCCTAGCTAAAGCCTCGGGTCTCTGCCTGTTAGCAAGAGTCTGAGATCAGAAACTTGTGTGTGACCCAGGCCCCCAAAGAGGGATTCTCTGGATGGGTGGCCCAGGAGCTGAAATCTGCTTACCTCTGATTCCACTCTGAACATGGGTCTGAGTTTCAAAGGTGTCAGTCCATCTCTGATCAGGCAGATCACTGCATCCTTTGATTCTAAATCATATCAAGTTCAGAATGAAAATTAACCAAACCAGTAGCTAAAAGAATTTACTCTTTATTCTTAAATGTATCAATAAATGTCTTCCTTTTGATAAGTATTACTAACTAGATTGAGTTTATAATGCAAATTGGTTTTAATAAGATAAATAAACATACAATGAGAATTAATAAGAGGCATCTTTCTGGTGTTCAATGTAATTCTTATGTGCTCAAAGTTTTTCAAGCAAATTCATATTTAATTCTGTCTGTTTACCACATCATTCAGGAAAATAATACAACTTGTTATAAAGACAAACAACTATCAAATACCATTGAGTCAATGTACAAGAGAATAATACATAATAATAAATAATAATAACATAATGCTGATTTTGAGGGGACTTAGGATGGGGAGACTTGTTTACTGTTGTGCTCTTAGGAATACTGGCTAAGGAAGCTTATATTTTAGACTTTTACAATTATAAAGGTGAGGGAAAGGAACATGCTGACTGAAGCTCTCTGAAACATTTTAAATGGCATGTGCTACTTCTGTTTGTTTTTTATAAGCCAAAGAGAGTGACTTGATTCCCCATCAATGCAATGGGATTTATAATGCTTAATTCTGCTCTGTGTCTATATAAAAAAAATTTAATGTTTAGGTAAGACCAGTGACTTTACCATTCTATTTGCCATCTGTGCATAACATTATTGAGGTAAATCATGAAAACCAGGCAGACTTTCTAAAGTTAAATTTAAAAAAGGAATGAACAGGCACATTCATGGGCCCACAATTTTCCCCTTGGTGTGTATATATTATACCTTTCTTTGTTCTTGCTCTCATGTCTAAAGTTCCAGTATGTATTTCTTTGTGCTGAACCCTGTTCCAAAAGACAATAATACCTTTTCTAACACTTGACATGCATAAGTAAAGGATGATGAGTATGAAGTATGTTCACAATGTAGAGGTCTTCATACTGAGTCTGTAGGGGCAGTCATGATGTCTCTGTGATTCTTGTATTATGACCTTTGTTTGATTTTATTTCTGATGCTAAGCTGAAACACTAAGACAAAAAAAAAAGCAGCATAGTGGACAGACAGTTTCTTTAGGCTCACAGTTCCACCCTATAGTCCAAAGTCAAAGAGGAAAAGAGGAAGAATGAATACATATACTTGGTACTTGGCTAGTTTTCCATACTATTGTAGAAACCAAGTACCTGAAAGGTGAAGTCTGCTTTAATATTGGCTCTTCCCACAATAATGAAGATAACGAGATGCCAATAAGCCAACCTGATCTAAACAGCTCCATTGAGATTCTCTTCTCAAGTAGTTCTGTACTAAAACAAGTTACCAAAACTAAACATTACAGAACACATTCTACCTAAGCAAGGCAATTCTAGGGGGAAAAAAAGCTTTGTACACCTCTTTGTAAATAAACCATGAAGGAGTTAAATTATATATCTTCCTTAAGATATCATTTCTCTTTAACTGTATAGAACAAAATTAAAAATAAGGAAAAAATTAAAAATGATACAGGCAAACACCTTTGCTATTGTTATGGCAGTCCTAGGTATTGAATACAGATCCTCTCACATATTAGGCAAACATTTCACCAATGAGCTACATCTCCAACCGAAGAAGAATTTCATGGATATGCAAAGAGAGGTCAAATTCTGTTGAAATTACCAATCTATACCCATTTAAAAAACTGAGTGTGCCATTCAAGCTCAGTGTGGGACCCAGCATTTGAAACTATCCCAAATGTGTAGCTCTTTACATAGGCGAGGTGGGTTTGACCATGAGTGTTTTTCTAAATGGTGCTTCACATCACTTCAAACCAGTGTCAGACCTTTCTCTGCCAGCATAGCCATAAAATATTGCTACTCTTTAATCTATAATCTCTAGTCAACATTTTGGCTTAAAAGCTCAATTAGAAAGATACAAGAAGCTTTAGGGAGGGCATCTATTATGATGAAAAATTCTCTTGCTTAAAAGTGGTAAAATACATAATAATTCTTAAATGTGAAGACATTTGTTCTAGCTCTTTTATTAATTGCTAACTTCAGGCTGGATTTAAACATAGGGTATTTCAAATTACTAAAACTTTAAATTGTAGGAAATCCAAAGAAGTTATAAGTTATTTTTAGTTTAGCTGCAATGTTTGCTACTAAGACAAAAATGTCTGTTTTCTTCCTTGCCAATCTTGACTTTTTTTCTCTTAAAAATTTCTGTGCCTGTCTAACAGATTATAATTTGTTATCACACTATTAATAATTTATTATGTACATGGTAGTGACTAAGTTTTTAATCCTCATTTTAAGTTTCTGAATTTTCAAAGCATTTTAAAAATAAAACTTACATTTACTCTGGATATGGTTTGGAGTCCATCTGCTTGTGACTTAAAAAATGAATAACCTAAAATTATTATTTTATGATTTAAGGTGAATTTTTGTTATCTCCCAAACCACTCTGTTTTTCTAGATTCAGTCTACAGATGTAGGATGCCAACTGCATGGCCTCACAGTCTCTCACCCAGGCATACAGCTAGCCTGCCATGTGTCTCCAGCAATAAGAACACTCTCAGACTTCACCAAACAGCTTATATGAGTCCTTTGGAACAGCTGACAAGGAAAGAGCTGGCTTAGAAAAGTCCTTGCTTTCCAAGCATGTGTTCATTTGTGTGAAGACACATGAGGTATAAATAAACCTTTAAGGAGGTATCACATCATAGAAGAAAAGGGACCCCAAGCATCTGACCTCACAAAGGGCAGATACATAAATTACTTCACATAAAGCTTAAATAAATTTACTTTAAAGAGGTTTAAAAATCTTTAAGAAACCTGATAAACCTTTCAACCAAAGGATCAAAATAAAAAATGTACAGAAGAATCTGAATCTGGAAAAACACAAAGAATGAAAGAAAAATCATATTTTAAGGCGAGAATATGTGAACTTGAAGGCAAGTTACTGGACGTTATGGAATAGGAAGAGCAAAAATTAATGAAAAGGAGTAAACCGGGCTGTGGAATATTTGAGACAGCATCAAAATAGAAAAATTTGGAACCTAGGAGTTTGTGAAACATAAAGATAAAGTTTATTGATTTAAAAAGAAAAACAAGAGAAATTTTTCCAGATTCAGAGTAAGATATAAGTATTGAAATACAGAAAGGTAAAAAGTTTTTAATCTGGGGTCAGATAGAAGGCTCAGCACTTAAAAGCACTTCTTGTCCTTAAGAATAATTCAAGTTTGGTTCCCAGTATCATTTAACAGCCTGAAAGAAAGAAACAAACTACAAATCAACAGGTGATCTACTAGACCAGTGGTCAGTGTGCTCTCAGTAGCTTGGAAGTAATTAAATGAAATAAAAACTGAACAGACTACATACTAAGTGAACTCCATTTAATATGTAAGAAAGCACACACTGAAGCTGAGTGGTAGAAACAGACCATCTATGAAAATTGAAACCCAAAGAGCAGAGACAGCTATACTTAGATAGAATAGGCATCTGGGGAAAAGCAGAAAAGAAAGAAAGAGTCACAAGTAATAAAAATAGTCTTTAATGGTAATAGGGTCAGTCTATTGAGAGAACACAATGGATAAAACATGTATACACCCAGTATTGAAACACCTGAACATACAAAGCAAATGCTAATGGGTATAAAGGAACAATATAAAACAGAGCAATAACAATGAGGACTTGACTGTCACCTTCCAAACACACTCACACACACATAGACACACAAACATACTCACATGCACAGACACACTCACACACTCACAAACTCACACACTCACACATACACTCACATATACACACACTCATGTCACACAGAGGATTCTGTTCTCCCTGATTGTGGATAATATAATTTTATTCAGAGAAAAGCAAATCAACTACAATTCTGTTTGATCTAATAAAGTAACTCAGCCAAGTTGCAAGACAGATAATCAACATACAAGTCCCAGCACCATTTTTATAATTTCTCTAAACAAGAATTCAAGAAGCAGCATAAATGTACAATGATTACAGCATAAAAATAAAATGAAATGATTTTAACCCAGGAGGTGAAAGATCTATGCATTTGAAAACAAAAATGCATTGTCAACAAGAACTGAAAAACACATAAGCAGAAAAATATGTGTGTTTACAAACTAGAAGACTATTATCCATACTTCTCAAAGCAATCTATGGACATGTGACATTCACTATTAAAATTTCAATATTTTGTATGAAGATAGAAACATCTTTAGAATTTCTATGGAAGTACAAATGTATACAAAATAATCTTAAGCAAAAATATGTTTTAATTAGCATAAAGCTCATATTGATGAATAGATCAAAATTAAGGTTACACACATTCAACTGATATTTGATAAATGTGTCAAGAACACGTAATGTGAAATGATATTCTATTTAATAAATTGTATTGAATCATACCTTTTTAAATTATTGAATACTGAATCATACTAACCGAATGTAAAAATTCAACTCAACAAATAAACCCTTGAACTATGAGAATAAAGCAGAAAAGAAGCACCATGAATTTTACCATGTTTTATCTTCATGCTTAAAAACTAAAGAAAAAACCTCAAGCTCATAGGGTAATGACACCATATGCATTTGAGAGATAACTATGTTTGGATAAGGTTATAAGAGACAGTTCCTTGCAATGACATTATTGGATTTTAAAAATTAGCAAGCTAAAACATGACCTTAACAAAGACATCAACAATAAACATGCTAAAGTAGACAAGGAAAAGCCCACAATGCCTCAGTCCTACACAAACAACTACAGGCAAGAAAGAAATGCAAATGCTGAAAGTAGAAGAAATAGTCACCATTATCAAAGAGCACAATTGGTTACTAGTACTAAGTGATCAGCCTTCAAAACATATGTATAATATTATGTATGTATACATATATACGTAATATTATATAGGCTAAGCAGGTTTTACTTGTGTATTTAGAAACATAAATACACAAACATATATATATATATATATGTATACATATATACTGTAACACCAATCAATGAAGAGGTTATAAATTTGTAAGAGAGCCAGTAGAAGTATATAAGAGGATCTAGAGTGGGAGAAAAAAGGCAAATGGTGTAATTATATTATAATCTCAAACAACACAATAACTTTTCTAAAAGCTAGCAAGCTTGCTCTGCTTTATCACATGACACCCTCCACCACAGAAGATAAAGCAGTGAGATTCCTAACCAGTCAGTAGTGCAATGATTTCAGACTGTCTACTGCCAAAATGGTTGAGGTAAACAATATCTCTATTCTTTATAATCTGTGGGAGATTCAGCAACAATAACAGAAAGCAGAGAAGGACAACATAAAATTGATCTGGGACAAGATTTCAGTTTTGGATATAACACTAAAAACATAGCCTACAAAACAAATATAGACATATGAGTGAGACCATATTAACTTTCAAAGCCAATAAAGTGAAGAGAATGAAAGAAAACATTTGCAAAACACATACTAATAGAAGATTAATAGTCAAAACATATAAGAGATCCAATTCATTTTGAAGAAAACAACCAATTTTGTAAAATGAGCAAGTGAGCTTAATACATTTTTCTCAAAAGACATAGAAATGGCTGAAAGGATAAGGATAGAACAAGGTTATAAGAAATGAGAAAGGAAAAGAGGAAGAGGAGGAAGGCTTAATGGGGAAAGACATATGGGTAGAGAGCAGAAGTGATGAGGGGAGTAATTAATACTAAGGGTGCTTGATAAAGCTCTATGGAAACATTCTATTTCATATATTTCCCTAAAACTATGTTTAAAATAAAGACTTAAATTGGAAATAATGCTCTCTCTAAAATCTGTAGATCATCATACTAGATGTGGATGGATAGCCGCCTTTGAGTTGTTTATCAAAGGGGTCTCTGAGATCCAGTCCCCCAAATAATACTATTGATATTTGCATTTTTGCCTAACAAGACTTCATGGTAAGACTATTGCTGAAAAAAAAAAACCCACAGTATCTGTATGGCCTAGGAGCTAGAGAAATCAAGTTGATACTGACTGGGAAACTTCCTCTCTATTGGTTTAATTTCAGAGTTCCGCAAGCTGCTGTGAAATAAAAATTATCAGTAGTTTTACTGAGTTATGAACCCTATGAGCTACAAATAATGATAAACCTGACAAGGCATACACATTGGCTCAGTAGCAGCATGAGTGTTATGGGAGTAACCCATTGCTTTTTCACTGGATATAAGGGCCAATTCATAAAATGAAAGTCATACCTGCTACTGCTACCTAGACTGAGAGCCTGTGGTCAAGTAGGTAATAAACCTCAGAGGAAAACCTACTATTACTCTGTGCCTTTTCATGGAGGCTCAGATATCACTATGTAAGAGGAAATAGAAAGACTATGAGAACAAAGACTGTTAGGGATTGCTGGAAAACAGTGTTTTCCAGGTGTAAGATGCATGTTGTACATGTGAACTCACAACAGCTGTGGACACATGCACAAGTTCAAGACAGTAAGAATTCCAGAATGCATCACTCATGAAGACTCATCTTTATCTTTGAAGTCATTCACAGTTGATGGCCTCCATGTGGTTCATCTCCAGGTAGGTTGCCCATACTCCATAGGTGGTTCTACATCATGCTCACATACTTGCAGAGCCAACTGGACTTGTCATATTTTTAAAAAGTGTTCATGAAACTGAGAGGGAAATGTGGTTTAAAAATTTGGGGCGAGTTTGAGGGTAAGAATTTACCAGAAGATATTGTATGCCTGTATGAAAGTCTTAAAGAATAAATAAAATATATTTAATATGTTCAAAATACAACACATTACATATGGATGACTGGAAGATATTGTTACTATTACTAACAATCAGAAAAAATAGAAACTAAAAACAAAGGTTAACATCAAAGATGCTAGAATGGTCATTATCAAACAGGCGAAAGGTAAGTGTCAATGAGAAAGCAGAAGAATGAGACCCTTATATGCTCTTGGATGGAACACAAATTGATACTACCATTACAGAAAATATGGATATTCATCATGAAATTAAAAATGGAATCAGCATATTCATCAGCTTAATTTGCGGGTATAGAAGGATTTAAAATGAATATGTGGCAAAGATATGTGCACTTTCATGTTTGCTGCAGGACCTCTCACAAGAGATGAAATAATATGGTAACAACTTAAGTGTCTATCAGTAAATGGATAGTGGATATGTATTATACATATATATACACATATACATATATGTGCATTTATATAATGGAATGGTATTTGACCTTAAGAAAAAGTATAATATTCTCTTTTGTAGCAATATAAGTGATCCTTGAAGATACTTTGTTAGATGATCTGATTTCTAAAATATGTAGAATCTTTAAAAAATGCTGATTTTGAAGCTTTTAGAGCAAGTCAACCTGGAGCTCTTTACTGGAGAGATGCAGATACATGTGTGAGTATCACTAAAGTAGAAATGAGTGTTCTAAGAATTTTCTTCCACTCTCTCACATTGATTACACAGAACTGTTAATAGTTTATGATTGCTTTAGATGACTCATCTAATGGAAAGATGGGTTGAGGAATGTGATGACCAAATTCTGAGTATTTGGGTCACAAGAAATAGAAGGCATTAGTGTAGAACAGTAATAGAAAAGTTTACCAGATAATGAGTAATAAAGAAAAATATAGAGTGTTAAGAACATGACAACCCATGGGTGGTGGGGAGACAATAGATAAAAAGGTTCATTCTACTTTCAAATGGGTATTTCTAATTTTGAGTGGAAATAAATCTACTTTTAACAAGAATGTTCATGAACAATTGTGAAATGACATTATTAATGGCTTATACTTGGAGAAGTTAAATACCATAGGCAGACATACATTCTCTACCCAAAAGAGGTCTTAGGCAGGTATGCAAAGTGGATTCAAGGAATCTATACTTCAGCATGGCCTTGGAATGACTTTGATATATGCAATCCAGAGTCCATCCTTGAATATAGTAGGAGAGATTATATGGTTTTATTTTCAAAACATGCTCAGGTTTCCAACATCTTGTTAAGTTATTGTTGGACATGACCATGAATCTGGTATCCTCATAGAAGGAAAAATATCTGGATGCTTTTACACATACACAACCCACTGGGCTTCCTGCCACCTTAGGGCCAATTTCAGATGGAGAATGAATCAGCAGCTTCAAAAATATTCAAATCTTGGACTTCACATCTGTTCCATTTAGTGCTACATGTTTTCAGATGAATAGAAATTGTTTTTCTTTCATATCATTTCAAATTTTCTGAAGTCAAGTACCATGTATGTTTTTCAGAAGTAAAGGTGCTGTAGATGACGAAAAGATAATCCATGAAAATCCTCACAGAATCCAAACGTGTTAGTACAAACACAATTATTCAGTTTCTCAACTTTCAAAGTATCTCCAAAGAGCATAATGGAGTCTCTATACAGTAATTCTCTTATGAAAAATGACCAGCAAATGCTCCCCATAGATAATTCTTTTAGTGTTATTGATTTTTTTCCTTCTGAAAAGCTGTATAGAAACAACAGCCATTAAGGCTTATACAGCATTGCAACATCTGGTTATGACTGCTGACTATTGCTCTGTTCCTTATCCTCAAGGCTGCAAATTATACCACTGAGAACACCTTCATTAGTCACCTACCATTCTCCTTTTGGATGGCACCTGGGGAAAGGTGTGTAAAAAGATAAATATCTAAAGGCAAAGCAATGGTTATTGTCCATAAATTTACTTATGCTTCTAACCCATAGGCTTTGGTCCCTGGTAGAATGATAGGAGAAAATATCACTTCTATGATGATCACTCAGGATAGAGGTGCTCAATGCATTTAATGAAAAAATCAGATTCATTTTTAATGTAGAGATTATTAGCACATAATTTTCCATTTCAAAGTCTTCAAAGTGCAAACTCAAGTCCCAGTGGATAAAAGACCTCAACATAAATTCAGACACATTGTGTCTGAGAGAGGAGAAAGTGGGAAATATTCTTGATTGCATTGGCACAGGAGACAACTTCCTGAACAGATTACCAACAGCACAGGCACCAAGATCAACGATTAATAAATGGTACCTTGTGAAATTGAAAAGTTTCTGTAAGGCAAAAGACACCATCAAAAGAACAAAACAGCAGCCTACAAAATGGGAAAAGATCTTCATCATCCCCACATATGACAAAGAGCTGGCTTTCAAAATATATAAAGAACTCAAGAAACCAGATATCAACAACCCAAATAACCCAATTAGAAAATGGGATACAGATCTTACCAGAGTGATATGAAAATATCTTTCAATATGCTGTGAATATAACTCTTGAAACAAAGGAACATGTGGTGAGCACCATAGCAGTAGGCAGGAAATGGGAGCACAGGTGAGGAGGGCGGAGTCAAATAGGGAGACTTTAGCCAGCTACTAAAGAAGAAACATGTGACAAGCTACATAAGCCATGGGCCACGTGGCAGGACAGATTAATAGAAATGGTTTGAGTAAAGATGAAAGAGCTAGCTAACAATATGCCTGAGCCATAGGCCAAACAGGATGAAGCTAGTATAAGTGCCTGAGTCATTTTGGGAGGGGAAAGCAGCTGTGGGTGGGTCTGGACCTCTGGTCCAATGGGACCAGAAACCTTTTGTTACACCAAAGAATTATCAACAGAAAAATCTTAAATGGCCTAGAAACATCATGCTACTATAATCCACAGATCCAGAGAGTGTAAGTGGCAAGGAGTATTAAGGGTTGGGGGTGTGAACACCTAGATCTTCCTGGGATGAGAAATAGACAAGACTTTGTGAGTGGAGTAAGGGCAGGTGGGGAAGGGAACATCAGCATTCAGGTTGTGCACCATAGAGGTGTCGGGGAGAGGGTACTGAAAGAGACTATTGAGTGAGGGAGCATTTCAGAGTCAGGTAAAAATCTAGCACAAGGTTATCTCCCAGGAATCTCAAAAGAAGAGCCCAGCTTGGACTCCTAGCAATAGCAGATAGGTATCTGGAACTGCTCCATCTCCTGTGACCAGATTGGTACCTAGTCCAGTTGTCATCAGAGAAGTATCATAGAGCAACTGATGAAAGCACATGCAGAACCACAGTCAAACATTACAGGGAGTTCAGAGAATCCTGTAGAAGAGGGGGAGAATGGAAAGGAGCTGGAGAGGTCAATAACACAAGAAAACTCACAGAATCAACTAACCTGGGCTCATAGGGGCTCACAGAAACTGAACCAATAACCAGGGAGCCTGCATGGGACTGACCTAGGCACTTTGCACATATGTTACAGTTGTGTAGCTTGGTCCCCTTGAGGGACTTCTAACGATGAGACAGGGGACTGTCTCTGATTCTTTTACAGGCTTTTGGGACCCTGTTCCTTATACTGGGTCACCTTATTCACCTTAATACGTGGGAAGGTGCTTAATCTTACTGCAACTTGATATGCCATGTTTTGTTGATACTCATGGGAGACAGACCTGCCCTTTACTAAACAGAAATGGAGGAATGGATTGGGGGACAGGTACAACGGGAGTTGGGGAAGGGATTAGAAAGAGAGGAGGAAAAGAAAACTAAGCCTGGATTGTAAAATGGATACATGATAAAATTTTAATAAGAGAAAAGAAAATCCTTGTGTATGTAAACAACAATATCATTAAGCATTCTTGCTAGCTAAAACTAAAGACAGAAATGTGTTGACCAACAGAAGAGAAATCACATGCTCAAAGACATTGAAAGTTTAGGGAATACGGGCTGAAAATGAGCAGAACACAGAAATTCCAGGTAGGTAGGTACCTAGGTCACAAGAACTATGACAGGAGACAGGGATCCCTCTGCTTCTAAAGATCAAGTAGTAGGAGCTATACTACCTATGCTGGGAAATGGGTAGGGGTGCTGTGCAGATGAATGTGGTCCGTGGATAGGAGGATTTGAGTCCGGTTAGCTAAGCCTGGGTCTCATGGCTGGATCCTAGGCAACAGTAGGAAGGACAGAACTCTAGATCTAAACTTAAATTAAATGAGCTTCCTGGGTCTTTGGTTAGGAATTAGGTTCTGCCTCCTATTCAGAACAGTAAGGGTATTAACACAAAAACACAATTTTTACCCCCTAAAGAAGACAAGATATTGACTTTTCTGAAGCCACATATGAGTTATCACAGCCTCAGAACACTAATGTAGTTTATCCCAAATTCCATGTTTCAATACTGAAGTAGTTTCATAGAAATAGCAAAAAGAAAGTCATGAAGCAAGATACTTTTCAAATACATTGGCGGAAACCTAGACAAGCAAAGCAGGGAAAGAAAGCTCTGCTTTGTGCCTCGGATGCTAACAGATGACATTCTCAGCTTTTGGTTAGCAGAAAACAGAGTTTTGTTAAGTTGATAAATTCCCAAAGGCCTTATCTATTAGTCACAGGATGTTAGGGCAGACACAGAGGTGCCAAGGATGACTACTTATAAAGCTAACTAGAGCCCTAAGTAATCATAATTAGGCTCTGATTCTGCATCATTCAGACACAATCTCCACAATCATCAATGTTCCAGCCAGTGAATCTGCCTTGCAGAGAGCAATATGGTGGATACAGCTTCTTTTATGAGCTTTCCTCTGTGCATAATCATAAGAAAGTAGGATTCAAATGCCAAGGAATCTACAAACTCTAACCAGGACACTTAGAGCTAACATTCAACCTGAAGTTATATGTATGTCTCATTTCAGGACCTGTTAACTCTAGATGTCTAGATTTTAACATGAGTTGTATCACATGTGAAGGACTGGAATTAATTACCAAATTTATGACTAAATATTAGGAGTGTCTTAGTGCTAATATTGCTGTGATTAAACAGCATGTGCAGTGGTTTGGGGAGGAAAGGAGTTATTTCATTTACTATTCTATACAACAGTTCATTATTAAAAGCACTGAGAGCAGGAACTCAAACAGGGCAGGAACATGGAGACAGGAGCTGACACAGAGGCCATGGAAGGGTGCTGCTGATCACCTTGCTCCCCCTGCCTTATTGAGCCTGCTTTCTCATAGAACCCAGGACAACCAGCCTAGGAGTGGCCCCACCAACAATGAGTTGGGGCTTTCCCACACTCACTACTAATTAAGAAAATATTCCATAGGCTTGCCTACAGCTTAATCATCTAGAGACATTTTTCCAATTGAGGCTCCTTCCTCTGATGACTCTAGCTTGTGTCAAACTGACATAAAAGTAGCTAGTTCAAGGAGATTTAAGGAATAAAACCTGGTACTATACAAAAAAAAGAATCAAGTATTTGTGTCCAAAGATACCAAGTTTATCAATATAAGCACACAGGTGATTTGCATTAAATGCATGTACTTTTTCATATCATTCCTTCAGTTAATACACATTTATTTTATATATTCTGTCAATCAGGCATTGTATTCTGTACTGATAACTTAGAGTTGAATATATTTCTGATTTTGCTTTACAATGAGTGTTATAGTACAATGTGGCATAGGTGCTTCAGGAAATAATGAAAGTGCTTTCCAGAGGATGCATAGTGTGGTGGAGGTACAAATGGGCACACGGGCAAAGGTAATAGCAGGCAGAAAGTTCTTAGCATGAAAAGATGTTTTCCAGGGAAAGTAGAAAAATAGATTTCTTTTCAGACCTGAAAAAAGCAGTAAAGAAAAAAAGTGTAAATGTCAGAATGAGTGTGTATTTCAGGGTACAGGTGTAGGTGTAGGGAAGGGATGGATAAAATCATGGAGTAAAACTGTATTAATAGTCAAAATTTGGAAAGCTTGTCCTTAATAGAGAACTGGAGTCGATCATATAGGTAGTAGAGAGCCATTACCAATTATAATCAGAAAAAAATCTTTTGTTTTCTTTCTGGGCTCTAAGTTTTATTGTGTAGTTTGTAAGAATTGCTGGGCTGAAAAATTGATTGGGAAGGGAAATAATGCAGAGGTATCTGATAATTTAGTGGAACATTCCCAGGAAGAGACTGAGACAAAGCCACTGAAATTTAAATGTTAATGGAAAGTAGAGAACATGAGAAATAAAAATGAAAAGGGTGATAAGGCTGGACACTCATTGGTACACTGAGAATGAGGGCAGGGGTGAGGGAAGGTTTGGGTCAATAACTATACTGTGATATAGGACCCAGGTCCCAAAGGAAGAGCTTGATAAGAAAGAGTAAGGGCCCAGTGAAGTTAAATATATAAGCAGAATGTAATGCAAGAGTGAGATTTCAGTCAGATGCTGTTCTTCTAATCCTGTGGTAGGGTACATGAGACCACTCTGTGAGATTCTACAGCATGAAAGGAGAGGGGAGGAGCACAGGAGTGTTGAAGCAAAGAGAAGAGCCCACAGAGGGAACAAAGATAGCACGAAGTGACAGAACTCTGAGGACATGACAGAATGCAAGGGAGAAAGAAATGAAGTAAAAATGGCATTGCCTATACCATATCAAGTTGACATTTTCAGCGTCTACTTGACTGTTTATTGTAGGGGCTAATACCTTTTGAAATATTTGTTTTATTTTATTTGTACGAGTGTTTTGCCTCTCTGTACCATGAGTGTGCCTGATGCCACAGATGTCAGAAAAGTAAATTGTCTCCCCAGGAATTGTAGCTACTGCTGGTTTTGATCCATGTGGTTCTGAGAATGGAACCTGGTTTCTCTGAAAGAGCAGTACTCTTAACAACTAAGCCACCATTTTAGCCATATTCTGCATGTCTTTGAAGTGTTTGAAGACTACTTATCTAATTAAAATATATTTTTGTATACCTATAAAAACCTAACTAACATGACTATAAGTTTGGTTATCATAGATGGCTATTAATCTGCATTTCTCAATTACACATTACAATTTTAAACGAGTTAAATAAGCATTATACCTTAATCAAGAGTAGGAAAATACATACAGCAAAACAAAATTGAACTTAAGTTTGTATCAATAAACCAAAATCCATCTCTTTTTTAAACATTCTTATATCATATCCTTCCCTTTCCCTCTTTTTTTAGAAAGAGATTAACTGTGACTATTAACCATTTATAATGAAAACAAATATTGATAAGCAATATTTTTGGAACTTGGGCATAGCTTTCTTTCTTTTTTTTCTTCTTTATTTTGTATTTAACAAAAAAAACAGTAACATGAATTTAAAATGAGGAAAAGTTAACAATAACTATGAACAGGATAAGAATCATAAGCATGGCTTATCAAGGGTGGTAATGCAAATAAGATTGCTACACATATATTTACTATGTGTTCAGCTTTCCCTCTGAAATTTTTTTTCCCATCCCTGTATATCCTCAT
>PVIH01006778.1:0-107233 GCA_004025045.1 Sigmodon hispidus | reverse complement strand
TACAGGCGCTGAGGCCCGCCGAGCCCTCCTCACCTCTGGTCAGGGTTCGAATCCGCCCCTCAGAGACCCCTGCAGTTAGTTTGCTCAGTTCACTCAGTTCGGGGTCGCGGTAGGGATCCTTGCAGATACCCTCAGCAGCAGCAGGAGCTGTGGGTGTGGCCAGGTGCAGAGTTCAGCTGCCCCTGCTCCAGAGTGCCCTGGGACGCCACAGAGAGCACAGGTCCCGGTCTCCAGTCTTGTTTTTAAAGACTGTCTATCTTCATTGAGTTGGGTTTTCACCTTTGTTTGCTATTATGCACAGAACTAAATTTTTAATTTTTTATCAAATAGTTCATTGTTAATATCCAGAAATGCTACTTTTTTTGTATGTTGACAGTCTGAAACGTCACTGAATTTGTTGATCTGCTCTAAGTTTTTTTCTTTCTCTTTCTACAGTGTTTTAATGTATAAGATTATACTATTAAACAGATGATTTCACTTATTCTTTTCTTATTGGATATTTTTTATTTCTGTTGTTTACTACTTTGGCCAGGGGTAAAGTAAGATATTTGGGAGAAAGTTAACAAAAAAGTGAAAAAATCTTTACACTGAAAACTAAAACCTTGAGGATATTGATTAAAAAAGATATAAACAGATAGGATGATATCCTATGTTCATGAACTGATTATTATAAATTATAAATTATTATAAATTATAAAAGAGTGTTAAAATGTCTTACTGCCCAAAGCAGTCTGGGGATTTGGTGAAATTCCTAGTATATTCTGAAAACATTTTTTCACAAAATTAAAATAAAACCTACTAAAATATATATGAACCCACAAATGACCCTGAATACTTGAAGCAAAAAGGAAAATGCCAATCAATCAGAAAGTAGAATCTCAGGTAGGACAAGTTAGCTCGACATCTAATAGTGTGTATATAATTGTTAAAAAAGATCTATGTTTGATATTGCATAATAAGGGATGCTAGCTTGTTTCTACAGTGTATACAAAAAGACAAAATTGATTTCTTTGAGTTAATCTTGTATCCTGCTACATTGCTGAAGGTGTTTATCAGATGTAGAAGTTCCTTGGAAGAATTTTGTGGGTCACTTATGTATACAATCATATCATCTGCAAATAGAGATAGTTTTACTTCTTCTTTTCCAATTTGCATCCCCTTAGGCTCCTTTTGTTCTCTTATTGTTTAGCTAAAACTTGGAGAAGTATATTGAATAGATAAGGGGAGAGAGGACATCCTTGTCTAGTTCCTGATTTCAGTGGGATTGCTTTGAGTTTTTCTCCATTAAGTTTGATGCTGGCTGTCAGCTTCTTGTAAATCACCTTTATCATATTTAGGTATTCTCCCTGTATTCTTTATTCATAATAATAAAAAAAGAAGAAGGAAAAAAAACAAAAAGACAAAATTTTATCACATTCTGTCCTATCAATCAATCAAGACTTGTCAATTAAAATATTTCAGGAAACTATTACCAAACAGTTTTGATCTGTGTGCTTGTCCTTTTATCAGTAATACATTGTCTTGATCACTGAAATGACATGATAAGCCTTAATAACATGTATCATGATTTCTTTTTTTTATATTCTAACAATGATTTAGATGATTTTTAAATTTTTTTAAAATAAACATTTTAGACTTAGCTTGTCTATGTGTATAGAAACATCTTTTGGGGAATTTTTGATAGAAATTTGAAGGCAATTAACATCTTAGATTTTTTTAGTTTTTTTGTTTTTAATTAATTGTTTATGCAGCCTCATCCACCATCCTGAGTCTTCCAGTCCACTAGCTTAGTATTTGTCTTCCCTGACCTTGATCCTCTTTTATTTCTTTGTTATTATTTTGTAATTTAGAAGACTTATTCATGTCTTTTTTCACTCATAGCCAATCATCTCATTTTATTTTGACTGACTCAACCACAGTTTAAAGTCAGTTTCTACATGTACATGCTAGTATATAGAAACAATATAAAGTTTTTGCATATTTATTATTCACCTTGTGACTTGACTGAGTTATTTAGTCTGAAAAGATGTTCTGTAGATTCTGTAGAATTTTCTGCATAGCTTAAGTGGCCTTTTACCATCTGTGCTTCCTATTTCCTTGTCATGCACCATACACCTTTTCTGACTTGACTGGTTGATAAAATGGTAATACTTGCTTCAGAAAATGATTGAGAAAAACATTTTTCATTGAAATGGCTGCTTTTGTGAAAGGAATTGTGAGTGAAAAATCCACACTAAATTGTTTAAATTTTCTCCTAAAAAGTACAAATACAATGAAAAGAAAATATCTCAGAGGCAATGGAAAATGACTCAGTTTTACAGATACCTTGGTTCTCTGCTCTCATTCCCGAGGTTGTGCTTACCTGCTGCAATCAGCTGCAGTCAGAAAGTGTTGATGGAAAATTCCAGAAGTTAACAGTTCATGTTCTGAATAACATATTATTTTATTTATATTAATCTATTTTATTATACTGCTGTTGTCAATCTCATAATATGCCTAATGTGTAAGTTAAATTTTATTATATCATGGGTGTATATGAATAAAAACTCACAGATGATTCATGATCTATTATCATCCCTAGTTTCTGGCAGCTGCTTAGACTTGGGAAGCTATCCTCTGTGTACCAGATAGGCCACTCTACTGTCCTTTAGATCCTAAAGTGTTTTGGTTCAGAGACTTGTCATATAATATGTGTGTATATTAAAATTATAATGAGTGTAATTATATAATGCTGCATTCAAGCATCTTTACTTTTAGGATTCCGTATATCCATGTAAGATGTCTTGATCAAAGCCATCCCCTTGTCCTCCCCAGCACCAAGCCCTCTCCTCTCCCTTCCACACTTTTCCATCCCAACTTCATATGCTCTTTTTCTTTGAAACCCACTGAGTTCACTTAGTCATCCCTGGAAATGCACTGATGTAAGGCATTTTAAAATGTCTGAATCTGATTAGAAAGAGCCTTTAAAAATCAGAGAGGTTAAAGGGCCATTTAGAAATGCTAGTGCAGGTATCACTCTTGGAGCTCACTAGAGATTCGTATCTTGATCAGATAATCACAAGCCAGTTTTGTGTTCCAGAAAAGAAGCAGCTTTCTTCTTCAGGGGTGTGATGACAGAGGGTGCGCTTTAAATGCAGAGCTGGTCCCCAGCACTCACATGTGCATGTTAAGTATCTAAATGTAGGTCCCTAAAATGAGATGAGTGAAGAACAAGAATGAAATGTAATAATACTGATAATAATATAAATAAAACAGTTACACAGTAATTTCATTGTATGTGAGTGATGGCACAGTCCTGCCTGTGTGCAGCAGCCTGTTCACAGGTGAGGGATCTGCTGGCTTTGCCTTTCACTGTGGAAACTGGCAGAAATGGGATTTTAGGAAGGTCAGTCCAGTTTGCTTCTTTTACAATTACCTAATAAATGTAGAAATGTTAGTGTGACTTGCCTTGTTAATATGGATTTCCAGCATAGCATTGCCCCAAATACTTCACAAGACACACACTAGTGAATTCATCATTTATCTAAAATTTAAGTTGACTGTAAATTCAGTGTTTTGTTTGTCAGCCTGGCTGCTGCCTACACATGGTTTTCTGTTTCTTGCTTGTTTCCACTGAAGGTAAAAGATAGAAGCTGTGGAAGGGTCCAAATTCTGTGGCTTCAGCTTCTGTGAGACAAGAGTCTCATTATGGGGCCCAGACTGGCCTTGAACTTATCCTCCTCCTGACTGTCCCCCGCTGTGAAGATTGCCCTATGCACATATCCACTGTGCCTGGCTTAGCAGCTGTTTTATTTAGCAGTTAGATAGCAGCAGAATTAGGAGGCTGTGACTTCCACACAGGTGAACGTGACAGCAGACCTTGGGAAATATCCAGAGTTTCTTGTTGCATTTTTGTTTGTTTTCTTTCTGCCATTAATACCAATGGAAAAATGTATAGCCTGCAGCAGAGTCAACCATCTGAGTGCTGCTCTTGGGGGACACGGCTGTCTTGCTGATAATCTTGGGGGTCATAACTAGCCTGAAGCTTTTCTGCCCTACACCATCATTGTTCTTTATACTTCCCAATCACAGTGATCTCACTTCATTTGCTTTGCCACTGTCTAATTATTTAGAAAGATTAGAAAATTGAGAATCAATCTCCGCAAGGACCCAGCAATACCACTTCTGGGTTTATACCCTAAAGATGCACAGTCGCACTCCAATGGCATTAGCTCAACTATGTTCATAGCAGCATTATTTGTAATAGCAAGAACCTAGAACAACTTAGATGTCCCTCAACTGAAGATTAACAAACTATGGTACATGTACACAATGGAGTACTACGCAGCAGTAAGAAAAAATGATATCCTAAAATTTGCAGGCAAATGGATGGATTTGGAGAATATCCTCCTGAGGGAGGTATCACAAACTCAGAAAGATAAGCAGGGGATGTACTCACTCATTAGTGGTCTCTGAACAAACAAACAAGAGAAAAGCCAAGCATGCCCAAGCTGCAAACCACAACCAATGAACAGCTTGGGATTAGAAACAACTTGGACTGACTCCTTGGATCCCACTTCCCCTAGAGGAACCCCTGACTCAGTCTTGATGTTGGGGGGAGAAAACTGAATTTGCCAGGAGTGGAGGCTGAACTAAGCAATATTGGGACAATGGGACCTTGAGACTGCCTGGCCATGGGGCGGGGGATGGGGAGATGTGGAGAAGAGAGAATGACCTGATGTGGTGGGAGGGGGAAGGGACCTTGAATAAGGATTTACAAGGATAGAAAATGTGACTTCTTTATTCATAATAATAAAAAAAGAAGAAAAAAAACAAAAAGAAAGATTATTACTCACCCACACATCCTTTCCTAGTCCTATTTGAATTTACCCCTTTAGGATGCTCCCTAAATTTTAGGAAGATAACGTTTTATATTCTTCCTGGGTCAGACATAACAGTAGATACAGAGTACACCACTACTGTAAGCATTGTCCTAACATCATTTATAGTGCTTGGATTCCAGGATGGGTCATAGGAGAATCGAACTTTCTTGTTAATACCTAATGCCCCTAGTTCCAGATGGAGATGGCCGAGCCAGGGAAGGCTATGAATATCCAGTCTTCTTTCTCTCCTTACAAAAGCGTGATCCTCCAGAGCCACATTGCCTTCTCTCTTACTTCTTTCTGTTCTGAGAAGCTAACAGACCCACATGTGAAAGTGACTCTACAGTTGTGAATGAGTTCCTGGGGAGACAATGCCACCAGCTCTTTCTTGTATCTGTGGCTTGGTATCTGAATCAGTTAAAATTATGGCTCTTCCAGGAGATGCTCTGAAGGTCACTCTTCCTTTAATTCTAAGATCTCCTTAATATAAGATCAGAAAACAAATGTAGGGAGTTTTCAAGTAGTTAACATGAAAGTCTTACATGGTGTCCCTCATGTTACATGCAAAGGCTCCGAGGAATATGGAGGTCAGGATGGAGATGGGTGGGGTGAACCCCCCCAAGAAGCAAATAACCAACTTCTTGAGCCATCTTCCTCATCCTCAGAAACTGCACCTCCTCTTCCCAAGTAGGAATTACGATTGAGTAAACCTGTGATCAGATTCCTACAATTTCCCACATCTACTTTACAATACAGGTTAAACCTTTTTCTTTTGCTGGCTATTTTCTTCACTAAAATAAGGAAGAGAGAAACTTGATCTTGCTGGTCTCTCCAGAATTCTTGTGAATTGTACTTACTCCATTTTTATATTGACCTAAATAGATTTTATTGGTTAGACTACACAAATACAGATTTTCTAGGAACTGGTTCATGAATGCTTAGGATGGATATTTTCCTGATTTGCTAATGCAGTGGCAAGAGTAATCCCAACACTGTGCTGTTACAGTAAGGACAAAAGGAGGGAAACACCCTCTTAACAATTTTGTCACAATGACCAAGACTATTTCTGCCTTTGATACTGCTGGTAGGGTATAGAATGGTATTGCTACTGGGTGAAAATTTATGGTGGCTCTCTAGAAAATTAAACATATAATTGCAGTATCAGTCAAGACATCCACCCTTGGGATGACCCCAAGAGGATTAGAAATGGATTGAGGCAGACATTTCCATAACCAGGCTCATAGCAGTATCATTCCTATCACCAAGGTAATGGCACCCAAGGGTCCTACAGTGGATGAGTAGGGGGACACAGGTGCTACAGGCATACAATTGACTGTCTGTCAGACTGAAGCAGGGAGGGGATTCTTAGACACATTGAAGTGCTGATGAGCCAATCTTCAGGACATCATAATAACTGAAGTAAGCCAATCAAGGAAAGACAAATAAATGAGATACTTTATGTAGACATAAATCAAAGAAGCAGAAAGTCAAATGGAGGTCACAGGGGATAGGAATGGGTGTTAGTGCCTAAGGCAGACAGAGTTTCAGTTTGCAGTAACAAAAAAATGCATAGATGGTGGTGACTGGCTGTAGAACATTGTGAATGCTCTTGATAGCATTAACTAGACATTCAGAATGCCTAAGATGGTAAAATTTATAATGGTTGTGTCCTATCACATTTTTTTTTTTTTAGTATCTAAGGTCTGTACCTGTTGGGAGATAGAGGAGGCACTCATACCTTCCTGGGTCCAAACTTCTCTTTACTCTGTAGATGACATGTGACACTCTCTAGCCCTTGAGATTCTCCCAGCTTTCAGGTTACTGCACCTGAACACTGTAAATTTTCCTTTCTCCCTTTGTTAGTATGTCTGGAGGTTTCTGAATGGAGAGACAGATACTGGAAGAACTTGCAGTTGAGGAAATCCTGGAGGGAGGAGATTTCACCTAACATTGGCTCTGATCTCAGCATACCAGTCCATCTCTCTCCTCATTACCACTCCTTTCCCCAAATAAACCGAAAAATGACGTGTGTCTTGAAAATTATCTATCCATATATCTCCAAGGCATCTCCCATGCCACTGCCTTTCTGATTTCTCATCACAGCTGATTCATTCTAGAGCTTCATGTGGAGGAAGTAGGCACTAAGCACACATCCCTTCTTCTCCTAGTGTTTCTACAATCTGCCATGCTGTTGCTGGACCATCATGTGTTCCCTTGCTAACCAAATTCCATTGTCTCATTGTGCTATTGGGCTGTTCCCAGGTTGAAGCTCTTGTGAATAAGACTTGCAAGATTTTAAGTGGGAAGATATTTTGAATTCTTCTGAGGAAATTGTTGGGTCAGGGGTCAGTTTATGAGAGACCTTTGAACTGTCTCACACTCCTGCTTACAGGTCTGGAGTATCTAGTCACTCTGTATTCTTGCCAACCTTTAGTATTGACAGCCTACAGGGAACTTAGTGGTTGTGTAATAATTCACTGTAATTTTTTAAGGTTGTTTAAGAATTCAAGCTTTTATTTATATATTTTTTTATAGAAAATTTGAACCAGATTTATAGTTCAACTTCACCTAACAGAAACTTACAGAAGACTGTATGTAAAACTAGATCGGTATATTACTTTAAAGGTCACATGTAGAACACATCAAGTTAAACACCATGGCAGGTCATAACTCAATATTTTAAAAAAGTAAATAAGAAGATATCATACTTTAGCAAAACATTAAATTATAAACACAAGAATCAACAAAATTCTCAATTGTTTAAAAATAAAACAATAGATTTTCTACACATCTATGAATACAAAGAAGAGGGAAAATGATAAAATATTCTACAGTGAATAAAATCACAAGTATTACGAGAATTTTGTTGAATTGGTTATAGGTGAACTTTTTAAAATTTTTTAATTTTTTATTATGAATAAAGTCACATTTCCTAACTGTGTATATCCTTATTCAAGGTCCCTTCCCCTCCCACCCCCTCCAGTCACTCTCTCTTCTCCACATCTCCCCATTTCCTCCTCAGCATGGGTAGGAGGTCCCAAGGTCCCAATATTGCTCAGTTCAGCCTCCACTCCTGGCAGGTCCAGTTTCCTCCCCTCAACATCAAGATTGAGTCAGGTGTTCCTCTAGAGGCAGTGGGATCCAAGGTGCCAGTCCAAAGTGTTTCAGATCCCAAGCTGTTCAGTGGTTGTGGTTTGCAGCTTGGACATGCTTTGTTTTTTTGCTTTTTTTGCATTTTGTTTAGAGTCCACTAATGAGTGAGTACATCCCCTGTTTATCTTTCTGGGTTTGAGATACCTCGCTCAGGAGGATATTCTCCAAGTCCATCCATTTGCCTACAAATTTTAGGATATCATTTTTTCTTACTGCTGAGTAGTACTCCATTGTGTAGATGTACCCCAGCTTATTAATCCATTCTTCAGTTGAGGGACATCTAGGTTGTTTCCAAGTTCTTGCTATTATGAATAATGCTGCTATGAACAAAGTTGAGCTAATGCCTTTGGAGTATGACTGTGCATCTTTAGGGTATACACCCAGAAGTGGTATTGCTGGGTCCTTGGGGAGATTGATTCCCAGTTTTCTGAGAAACCGCCATACTGCATTCCAGAGTGGCTGAACCAGCTTACACTCCCACCAACAATGGAGGAGTGTTCCCCTTGCTTGGCATCCTCTCCAGCATAGGCTGTCCTCTGTGTCTTTTATCTTAGCCAATTTGACAGGTATAAGGTGGCATCTCAAAGTTTAGATTTGCATTTCTCTGATGGCTAAACATGTTGAGCACTTTTTCAAGTGCCTTTCAGCCATTTGTAATTCTTCTGCTGAAAATTCCCTGTTTAGTTCTGAACCCCATTTTTTGATTGGGTTATTCAAGGTTTTGGGGTCTAGATTCTTGAGTTCTTTATATATTTTAGAGGTCAGTCCTCTATCACTTGTAGGGTTGGTGAACGTATTTTCCCATTTTGTAAGCTGTCGTTTTGTCCTATTGACAGTGTCCTTGGCTTTACAGAAGCTTCTCAGTTTCAGGAGGTCCCTCTTATTGATTGTTGTTCTTAGTGTCTGTGCCCCTGGTGTTATATTTAGAAAGTGGTTGTCTGAGGAAGTACCCTCAATGCATAGGAGGTTACTTCCCACTTTCTTTTTTATCAAGTTCAGAGTAGCTGAGTTTATGTTGAGATCTTTGATCCACTTGGATTTGAGTTTTGTACAGGCTGACAGGCTTGGATCTATTTGCCTTTTTCTACACACTGCCAACCAGCTAGGCCAACACCATTTATTCAACATACTATCTTTTTTCCATTGAATATTTTGGGCCTCTTTGTCAAAGATCAGGTGTTCATAAGTTTTTGTGTTAATGCCAAAATCCTAAATGTGATTCCATTGATCCAAGGGTCTGTTTTTATGCCAGTACCAGGCTGTTTTTATTACTGTAGCTCTATAGTATAGCTTGAAGTCAGGGATGGTGATACCTCCTGAGGTTCATTTGTTGAGTAAAATTGTTTTGGCAATCCTGGCTTTCCTGTTATTCCAAATAAAATTGAGTATTGTTCTTTCAAGGTCTGTAAAATATTGTGTTGGGATTTTGATGGCCAGTGCATTGAATCTGTAGATTGCCTTTGGTAGGATTGTCATTTTTACTATGTTGATCCTACCAATCCAGGAACATTGGAGAGCTTTCCATTTTCTGATGTCCTCTTCAATTTCTTTCTTCAGTGATTTAAAATTTTTGTCAAATAGATCTGTTACTTCTTTGGTTATATTTACTCCAAGGTATTTAATGCTATTTGCAGCTATTATAAAGGGTGATGTTTTCCTTATTTTTTTTTCAGCCCTTTTATCTTTAGTGTATAGAAGGTCTACTTATTTCTTTGAGTTAATCTTGTATCCTGCTACATTGCTGAAGGTGTTTATCAGCTGTAGAAGTTCCCTGGTAAAATTTTGTGGGTCACTTATGTAAACAATCATATCATCTGCAAATAGAGATAGTTTCACTTCTTCTTTTCTAATTTGTATCCCCTTAATCTCCATTGATTCTCTTATTGCTTTGACTAAAACTTCGAGAACTATATTGAATAGATAAGCAGAGAGATGAGGTCCTTGTCTAGTTCCTGATTTTAGTGGGATTGCTTTGATTTTTCTCCATTAAGTTTGATGTTGGCTGTCGGCTTCTTGTAAATCTCCTTTATTATATTAAGAGATATTCCCTGTATTCTTTATGTCCTTAGAGCTTTTATCATAAAGGAGTATTAGATTTTGTCAAAGGCTTTTTCAGCATCTAAGGATATGATCATGTAGTTTTGTTCCTTTAGTTTGTTTATATGATGGATGACATTTACGGTTTTCGTATGTTGAACCATCCCTGCATTTCTGGGATGAAGCCTACTTGGTCATGGTGCATGATATTTTTTATGTATTGCTGTATACGGTTTGCCAAAATTTTGTTGAGAATTTTAGCATCAATATTCCTGAGGGAAATTGGTCTGTAATTCTCCTTCTTTGTTGTGTCTCTGAATGGCTTGGGTATTAGTGTAATTGTGTCCTCATAAAAGGAATTTGGCAATATTCCTTCAGTTTCAACTGTGTAAAATAGTTTGAGGAGTAATGGTAGTAATTATTCTTTGAATGTCTGGTATAGTTCTTCTCTGAAACCATCTGGACCTGGGCTTTAATTTTGGGGGAGACTTTTAATGACAGCTTCAATTTTCTTAAGGGTTATAGGTCTATTTAGGTAATTAATCTGGTCTTCATTTAATTTTGGTAAGTGCTGCCTTTCCAAGAAGCTATCCAATTTTGCTACGTTTTCCATTTTTGTGGAATATAGATTTTCAAAGTATGATCCGATAAATCTCTGGATTTCCTGGAGGGTCTGTTATGTCCCCCTTTTCATTACTGATTTTTTTGATTTGGATACACTCTCTCTCTGCTTTTTCATTAGTTTGAATAGGGGCTTATCTATCTTGTTGACTTTCCTCAAAAAACCAACTCTTTGATTCATTGATTCTTTGAATTGCTCTTTTTGTTTCAATTGTATTGGTTTCAGCTGTAAGTTTGATTATTTTCTGCCATCTACTCCTTCTAGGTGAGGTGCTTCCAATTGTTCTAAGGCTTTCAGCTGTGCTGTTAGTTCTCTTATGAGGGATTTCTCTAGGTTTTTCATACAGGCATCTAGTGCTATGAATTTTTTTCTTAAGACTGCTTTCATTGTGTCTAACAAGTTTTGGTGGGTTGTGGATTCATTTTCATTAAGTTCTAGGGAGACTTTTATTTCTTTCTTAATTTCTTCCTTGACCCATATGTGGTAGAGCTGAGTGATGTTTAGTTTCCATGAGTTGGTAGGCTTTCTGTGATTTTTGATGTTGTTGAACTCTAACTTTAGGCCCTGGTGGTTCCATATGATACAAGAGATTATTTCCATTTTTTGTATTTGTTGATATTTGCTTTATGACCAATTATGTGGTCAATTTTGGAGAAAGTTCCATGAGGAACTGAGAAACATGTATATCCCTTTGCATTTCAGTGGAAGCTTCTGTAGATAACTCTTAAATCCATTTGCATCATAACCTCTGATAGACTTCTTATTTCTCTGTTGAGTCTCTGTCTGGTTGAACTATCCAGGGTTGAAGGTGGGGTATTGAAGTCTTCCACTTTAGGGTGTGAGAATTGATGTGGGATTCGAGCTTTAGCACTGTTTCTTTTACATAGGTATGTGCCCTTACATTAGGGGCATAAATATTCAGGATTGAAATCTCCTCTTGACCAATTTTTCCTGTGATGAATAAGTAATGTCCATCTTGGTCCCTTTTAATGCTTTTAGGTTAAGGTCGACTTTTTTATATATTACGATGGCAACCCCAGCTTGTTTCTTAGGGCCATTTGATTAGAAAACCTTTTCCCAACCCTTTATTCTGAGCCTGTGTCTCTCTTTGTGGTTGACGTGTGTTTCTTGTATGCAGCAGAAGGATGGCTTCTGTTTTTGTATCCATCTTGTTAGTGTGTGTCTTTTTATAGGTGAGTTGAGTCCATTGATATTAAGGGATATTAGTGACCATTGATTGATATTTCCTGCTGTTTTTGGTGGTAGCTTGTATGTATTTCCTTTCTCTGGGCTATTCTTCTGTGGGATTATTGATTGTTTGTGGCTTCATGGGTGTATCTGGGGTCCTTAGGTTGGAGTTTTTCCTCTAATGCTTTCTGAAGGGCTGGATTGGTACATAGTTATTGTTTCAGTCTATCTTTGTCATGAAATATCTTGTTTATTCTATCTATGATGATTAATAATTTTGCTTGGGTATAGTAGTCTAGGTTGGCAGCCATGCTCTTTTAGTGTCTGTATAACTTCTTTCCAAGCCCTTCTAGCTTTCATCTTTTCCATTGAATAGTCAGGTGTTATTCTGATGGGTCTGCCTTTATAAGTAAGTTGGCCCTTTTCTTTTGCAGCTCTTAAAATTTTTTCTTTGTTCTGTATGTTTTGTAGCTTGATTATTGGTGAGCTGACTTTTTTGGGAGGCCATATCTATTTGGTGTTCTGTAAGCTTCTTGTATCTTTATAGGCATTTCCTTCTTTTAGTTAGGAAAGTTTTCTTGTATGATTTTATTGAGTACATTATCTGTGCCTTTGAGCTGATATTCTTCTCCTTCTTCTATTCCTATTATTCTCAAGTTAGGTCTTTTCATGGTGTCCCAGATTTTCTGAACATTTTGTGTTATGGCTTTTTTTGGTTTTAGTATTTTCTTTGACTGATGTATCTATTTCAGCTACTGAGTCTTCCACTTCAGAGATTCTCTCTTCCATCTCTTGGATTCTGTTGGTTTTGCTTGTATCTGTAGTTCCAGCTCTTTTCTTCATATTTTCTATTCCTATCTTTGCCTCATTTTGTGCCTTTTTTATTGCTTCTATTTCAGTTTTTTTTCCTTCTTTATTTTGTATTTATCAAAAAAAACAGTAAAAAGAATTTAAAAATGCAGAAGAGTTAACAATAACTATACAGAGGATAATAATCATAAGCATGGCTTATCAAGGGTGGAAATGCAAATAAGATTGCTACATATATATTTTCTTTGTGTTCAGCTTTCCCTCTGAATTTTTTTTTCTCCATCCCTGTATATCCTTATTCAAGGTCTCTATTTCAGTTTTTAGTTCCTGGAATGTTTCTGTCATTTTTTTGGTTTACATTTTCTTGGTTTTCTTTCAAGGATTTGTTTATCTCTTCCAATTTTTTGTTTGTATTTTCTTGTATTTTTTTAAGGGCATTTTTTTATGTCTTTATTAAAAGCTTCAATAATCTTTACAAAGGTGTTTTTGGTGTTGTTTCCTTCTGTTTCTTCTTCATTGCTCTGTTCAGGTCTTGTAGTTTTAGAACCACCTGTTTCTTCTGGAGTTGACTTGTTGTTCTTTATATTATTATATATATTTTTGCTCTGGTGTCTGCCCATGGCTTCAGTGGTTCACAATTAGTCTGCTCTTAGTCAGTTGTGGCAACAGGGCTTGTGTATCTCCTGTCTCCTCTGACCAAGGGGTCTGCTCGATCTTTGACTCTGCTCAGGACAGGGTTCTGAATTTCTAGGCCTCAGTCCTTTTCTGATAACATAGTTTTCCCTCAATGCAGGGCTGACTATGTAAGGTTCCCTCTTTTAGGTGTGGCTGGAGGAGCCCCTCACAGCCCATCCCTTGTCCTGTCTACACTGTGTCTGGATCAGGATCTACAGATTGATCCTGGTCCTGGAATTCAACTTTCTGGGTGGGGAATCAGGCGCCGAACCTGTTCACCTCACCTCTGGAAGGGATCTGTCACTGTAATTTCAATATGCATTAAAAGTTCACAGAATCTTTCTTTGTGAATACTATCCAGCTCTTCTACCCATTTTCACTAGTTACCTTTGTATTGTTGATTTATAGTTACATCTTTGAATAACTAATCCCTTGTAATTTGCATAAAGTCTGATTTCTTATTTTAAAGGTATTCTCATATTTCTATGTCTGAAAAAACTTTTGCATGCTCTAATCTATGTAGATAATCTCATTTTCTCCTAATATTTTATAATTAAACTTTCATGTCGTGGTTCATCTTATGTATACTGTGAAGGAGTGCTTGGGGTGTTTTTCCTGTTCATTTATTTGTAGGATGACTTATAGGTATGCCTGTTGAAAATGGAGTGATCATAAAGTGAGGGGCTATATCTGGGCTCTTCACTCTGTTGATCACCTTATCTGTAGCTTTGACAAACTACATTTCCTGGTGACTATACCTTTCTTGTAGTACCCCAAAATCTTGACCCTAGTATTACTGTGGCTTTGTTCCCATGTGATGGGGAGATAATATTAATGCTATTTGCTCTCCTATATGTCCCTTGTACATAAACAGAGATGATGTCACCAATGGGTCTGGGTGATAAGATGAGCTCTGGTGGTGATGCATGTCAGTGTACATGTAGAAATTCTTCAACAAACAATTCTCCCTTGCTTTATTCTGGCACTGAGGTACATTGCTACGGTGTGGTGGGAGTCAGTGCAAGAATGAAATGAAACATTTTTAATTCAGATCTTTAACTCAGTGGTGGGGTGGGGGAAGACATAGCTGCCATCTACTTAGTTCTGTTGGTACCCTTGGGCCATTTTATTTTGCAACATTTTTTAATCTTTTAAAGATTACTTATCTGAGCTTCTGTATTTACATATGCAAAATGAAGAGAATACTGTTCAAGGCCATTGTCAGAAGCAGATGTAAACACATTGTGGATCTAAACTATTGTGTCAACACACATGATCACTCTGTCTTATATCTGTGTTGGCATTTGGGTACTTAGAAAATGAATGCATATTTCTTTTCCCGTTGTTGATGTATGACTCAGCTTTGAGATTTTACATTAGTGATTTGCAATCAATGAACAGAGCATTTAAAATAATTTATTAGAAGTGTTTATACACTTAAAAAGCTAGAGTTTTCCCTCTCAAAGGTTTTGATTTTAGGTAGAATTGCTACACATAGGAACAAGAATAGTAACTGTGCAGTGCAGGCTGCATATAAAATAAGCAAACTGCAGTAGGTGGTAAGTGATGGCGTAGCAGACTCTCTGGAGTGTCTTGTCTGTGGAGTAGTGCATATGGGTCTCAGGTCATAAACTTATGTGTTTATGAACAGCTCTGGCTTTTTGAGGAGGTCTCCTTAGGTTTCAATTCTGAACTTCCAGTTTCACAAAGCATATGCCCAAGTCATTTGTGGCACTGGTGGTTTCTCCATAGAGTAGGATTTTTAGAACTGAGAAGGATTTTGTTCCCAGAGTAATAGCCAGAGTCCACACAGATGGACTCTGCAGTGTCCATGCGTCTGTGTACCTGAGGCTCTCATGTTTGTGCACTTAGCATCTTTACAGTAATAACTCAAATCTAGTATCCTGTCATGCCATGGCAGTGTCTGTGCTCTGGAACTACTATCCTACAGTGGGCTAAAGTTGATAAAACCAAGTTAAAATGAATGAAGCTGCCTTTCATTTTTTAAAGGTGTCTTCGAAAAATAAATTCCCAGATGAGTAATGAAGTATGGGTAGCCTACCCACCTTACATGCCATGGTGCTGTGTACACTTGAGCAGGAGAACTCACTGGACACACAGGAAATTACAGTGTACTGACTGGCCCTGACCCGAGGGTAGCGTCACTCTCAGGAAACTGGCCTTGACCTGTGGAATCTTCACTCCCATCTCACAGTGTGGGATACTTTTCACCATCCTCAACTCCCTGTAAGTTTCTGGAATTATTTGTCTAATTAATTAGTCAGTGAAATGATATATTTCTATAAGAGATATTTATTGAGCATGCACTGTGGATTGGGGGGTTATCAAGTGCTTAAGTGAATGAGCAACTTTTACCTGCCAGGACAGAGTTAGTTCAATATCATCAGATGTTCAGCGGCAACAAAACAGTGCCTAGGCATCTCCTATTAATGGTGTATAACATCTGGCTCCTGGCTTAGGAACCTGCCCAAGAGGAGACCAGAGATGAAGAGATGGGCCTATCAGTAATTCATTGCTGCCTAGAAGACCTATGTTAATAGGAACCTTGTTACTAACCAACTCACAGAAGCCCAAACAGAAGGAGACAGGTTCCCAGGTCAAAGCAAAGTGGAATGGTCAGGGAGAAAATATTTCAGACAGATTTGAATCAGAACTGTAAACTGTCTTCTTTACTTATCCAACACATTCCATATTATCCTTCCCTAAAGTGTTGATTCCATTCCAAGATAACTAAGAACTACAAAATAATTAGTATGCAGAGAAATCAGACCACAAAAGAACATAAGCAAAAGACCAAAAGAACATGGACAATTTAGAGACCAACCCAGTAATTCAGAAAAGTAAATTTTCTTCCTCACAAAGAAAATATTAGCAGTAATATTGCTAAAGCTTGACTGAATACCAGCAGAAAACAAGGGTGACACTGGCATAAGCAAGGTGGTAAAGGCAGAAAACAGGAAAATGACAGGCTGAGGACTAACTGGGAAACCATGAGCAAGGATCTTCCTGGAGAGCATATGCCACATGTGAGTTGAAGACATTGTACATGGGAACAAAGGATCACCAGAATCCAATTTCTTAAAAAAAAAAAAAAAAAAGGTTTAGGAAAGCAGTGGAAACTAATTATACAATGCGTTAAACCCACATTAATGTGCACACCAGACCTGACTGCCATTCAAAGGAATGATGACATCTAGGTAAGCTTGCTGTGCTGACCAGTGATTCCTGGCAATTTCTCCTTTGCCATTGGCTCTTCACCTACCATCCAGGTACAAAGAGAGGCAGTGGGATCAAGCTGAATCAACCTGTACCCATCAACATGATCCTAGGACACAGAGAATTTTGAGTAAGGCATGATGTGGGGAAGGCGGGCAGTAATTATCTAGCCAGATTACCCTAATATTCAGAATCAGCTCAGGGAATATTCACATGGATGCTGTTAGTCAAGAAACTGAGCTTCTGTGAGTCTTTTTGTTTGTTTTTTGTTGTTGTTGTTGTTGACATTTATCTTTTATTTAATTTTTTTGGCCTTTCATCTAAGATCAAATGTAGTATCTGTGAGCCTTTTTGAATAAGCATTTGGGATATAACTGTTGGATGTCAAAATGTAACCCCATGAGGATTAAAGGAGCCATAGTACAGCATGTGGTATCGCTGGGTGGTACTGAACCTTGGGTATGTTTAATATAAGACTAAGGCCTGCCAGTTGGTGTTATATTGGCAGCTCATAATAGAAATGATGTCATCCTTGCACATCATAGTCTAACTTAGGAAACTCTTGCTAGGAAGGTAGAAGGACACATTAGGTATGGTTGTCCTCTATATCATAGTTTCAGGGTCTCCTTGAGTCCACCAGCTACAGATCTAGACTTCAGATGCCACTTTTACACATGTGCGCACATCTTTCTTGCCATGTTTTCCAGTTAGCACAGTATAACTACTGTTGAGTTGTCTGGGGATGAATTAGAGCACCCAGGACCCTGTGCTGGGTTTTCTATAGATGCTTGGTCATTTTATGTAGGAACTGGAATATCTACAGATCCTATGTCTGTAGGAGTTCCTGGACCCAGTCCCTCAAGGGCACCAAAGGACAGCTGTATATAATGTCCTCATGGTTTTTTTTTTAAGAAGCCGAAGATGAATGGCCTCTGTTGAGAATGGCCATTTTAAAAATGAGGCTTATAACTTTAAGGTTTTCATAACATCCTCAATACCTTTAGATCAGTCTCAAAGCAAGCTGCCTCTCAGGGAAGGAAATGCTTCCCCAAACTTCAGTGATCTTACTTCCTGCTTTGCTGTTACATTCTTTCTCTCATTACTCTTGTGGGAAAGTGGTTAGTATGCTAGAGGTGTGGAGAATACCTGCTGATCAGCACTTCTGAGTGGAAGATCATGGCAGGGTGACAGGTGTTGCTATGGCGATTAAGCAGGTGAAGGGATAGACAGTAATTTACAGTTTTACTCAAAATATGCCTCTCTGAAGAGGTGCATGGAGAAGGCCTGGATGCTGAGCTGTACCAGCTTGGCTAAAGAAATGTGCTTCTTGATCCCAAATAAAGAATTCAGTTCTAGAAGCAGAACACAGATTACACCCCCCCCCCAGCCCCGACCACTGAGATTTCCCTTTGTATTCATCCTCATTAGGTGTGGTCTCTCTGGTGGGTAGCCCTGTCCCACACTGTGCTCTTCAGGGCCTGGACTGGATCTTATGGGGGGGGTCTGGTTCATTGGTTGGTTTGTGTTTGGTTTCTGCCTTTTAAACATCTTTTTATGACTTTCTGAAAAGTTATTCATGAATGAATGAAGAGGGATGAGTGACTGAAGGGGGAAGGTGCTGGAGGGGAGACAGAAAAGGAGAGAAAAAGAACGTTAAGGAAGTAAAGTTAATGGAGTGGTAAAATGTCTCCCAGAAATATTTTTATTTTAAATTTAATATTTTCAGCATAGACTGACTTTTTGGAACCATTGTGAAACCTGCATTTTATAGTGTGGGATTGGCCAGGCAGTTTGATATTCTGGCATCTTCTGATAAACCACATAAGTTGTTCTCAGAGATTTCTTCAGATACTAGTGCAGACATAAAACTCACAGCCAAGACCTTCATCTATATTGATCTGAGAAGAAAATAATTTGCTCTGTAGGTTGGGGAAGTGATATCCCTGAGTTAAGTCAATTCTCTTGTGATCTCTACTCAGATCTTTGCTGTAGGTTCCGGTCACAGACATGGTGATACTTGGGAGCAGGGTTATGAGTAATTGAAGTGTCTCTTTGATGGCTTGTATGTTGACAGTCACATATATAGATCTTATTGCTCTGTTTTGCTGGATTATGGGAAGAATGTTGTGGTCTATACTTGCATCCCTGTAGTTGAGACAGACCCCTCCCCAAAAGTACAGCTCAAGAATAGTTATTGATGGTTGTGGTCAGGTCCTGCTTATGTTCATAAAAGGTTCCCTGTGTATTGTCCAGAAGGAGGGATCTGAAATTTTTTTTGACCCAGAAGCCTCAAAGATGCAAGTTTCTAGTATGTGGCTAGTGCATCTTTGGAACATTGTTTTAAACTCCAGGATCCATGCCCCACGAGCCAAGGCTTTGTTTTTTTAACTCTTTTTGCTTTCTGTAGGTTGGCTGAATGGGGTACATTAGATCTTAGAGATTTTGCATATAGGAGAGTCTTAGGATTGAGGTGGTTTGGAGTGATTTTTGTTAGTTCTTTGTGGTGTTTGGGGGCCAGTTTGGATGCTTCTGTTAGGGTACACGTTTCTACCCTCTACTTTAGATTAAATTTGTACAAAGATATTTCCTAGAAGCTTGACCATGGTGTGTTTCTGGTGTTCGCCCATGTGGTCGCCTTAAGACTTAAAGGGTTTTCTGGTGGCGTCTCTGCAGGCCATAGGAAGTCCCCATCATTGACAGTTGTAATGTGCTATTTAAAGCAACTTTTCTTTGTATCTCTGCAAATAAAGTGACACAGGTCTGGGTTTGTGATGTTCCTTCTCAGGAATGGGAAGGTAGGGTGTCCAGGGAGCATCAGCCTGTGCTCATCCTGCAGCAGCAGCAGCAGCAGCAGCAACAGCAGCAGCAGCAGCAGCAGCAGCAGCAGCAGCAGCAGCCGCCGCCGCCACCACCACCACCAGCGCCACCACCACCTCATGCCTAGACCATTTCAGAGCCTCTCTTATCTTACTTGTAAACTGGATAGATGGTCACCCTTCCTGTTTTCTTTGTTGCTTCTTTGTAACCATGCTTCCATTGGTGACCAGTAGGAAATGGATGGAGGAGGGACTCACACTGTGGGAACTGAAGAATGTAGCTCTGGGGTTTAGGACAGATGAACCCCAACAGAGGCTTGCTGTGGGAGCCCAGACCAGTACCCACCCCATGTGGCTTGGATCTTACTGTATGATTTCCCTGGTGTTTGAGCCTTTTTGAGTTTCCTCATTTAACCTGCCATGGGTCCTTCACCTTATTCAACATCAAGACAACAAAAATGAAAATAGATACAGTCAGTTACCACACCTATTGGACTTCTTCTTGCTGCATATATCACCTTTGAAGCAGCGAAGGCCCACGGAACAGGAGAAAATTTCAGCAAGCTTTATCTGATGAGAGCCCTACACCTAATGTAGTGTATTTAGTTTTAAAAAGCTTATACTTTAGCTATTTTAAAAGCCTAATAAAAATTAAGGAAAGTACTCAAATAGGCATTCCTGCAAGGAAGATACACCGTGTCCCATGGGCACACAAAAATGCACAGTATTATCAGCCATTATGGACTCATGAAATCAAAACCACAATGCAATAACACTTTATACCCAGTAGGATATCTGAAATAAAAAAGAAAAGACAAATGTTGTTGAGGTGGTAGAAAAATCAGGGCTGCCTTGCATTGCTGCTGAGAACCAAAATGCTACATGTCTGTAAAAGGAGTTGGATAGGTCCTAAGAAAACAGAATTTCCAGCTGATCCAGTACTTTCACATCCAGGTACATACAGAAGAGATGCGAAAGCACATGTCCACAGAAAGCTTTTTCCTGAGTATGCATTATGTGTTAATAACCCAAAGGTGGATCTAATTCATGTCTACCCCCTGATGCCTGGAAATTAAAATTTAATGTACATGGCACATTGTATTCTGTGGTATATAATGGCATGTCACTCAGAAAATGAAATACTGATAAATGCTGGCCCTTGAAAACATGATAAGTGAAGTTATCCAACTACAAATGATTACACATTGTATGATTCTATTTACATGGGAGAAAATGGCACATTTATAGAGTCATAATATACATTAGTGGTTGCCTAGGCTTGGAAGCCTCAAAGAGGATGGGCAATGACTGAGGAGCACAAGGTATCTTCAGGGTAGCAGAAATGTTCTTAATTTAGCTTGTTCTTATAGTTACTACACTCTGAGATTATGATAAAATCTTCTGAACCATACATATTAAATAGATAAATTGTCTGTTTAGATACAGTATATCATCATGAAGCTGATTAATAGATAAAACAAATTTTTGAACTCTGACTCCAAATTCCAAGGACAAACTTGCCCATCTTATGTCCTGGCCAGGCCAGAGGACAAACGCCCCAAAGAGGAACCAGTGTATATGTATGAAGACAACAAATGCTGTTTTCCTTTAACCCTGACTTGAAGGACGGTTAGTATTAAAATGAAGAGATGTATGTGAATCATTCAACACAGTTCTTGGCATGCAGGACAGATCAACTCGAGTGGCTATGTCAATGTCACTGTGCCCTGGGTAGAATTAGAAGTACAAATTAAAGCTCAAAAGATGGTCAGTGAAGAAACCCCGAGAGAAATGTAAGGAGGAAAACATTGAGTCTGACCTGTCAGTTATTTAATTCCGGATTTGGGACACTGTGCCGCTTAATTTTTGTCAGCTTGACACATGACTAAGTCGTTTGGAGAGAGGGGAGGGGCCTTAAATCAGGTGCCTCCACCAGATTGGCATGTGGGCAAGTCTATCAGACCATCTCTTGATTAGTGATTGGTGGGAGGTAGTCTATCACACTGTGGGCGGTGCCGCCCTGGGTGGGTGGTCTCCAGTATAGACGTGAGCCATGGGGAGCAGCTCGGTAAGCAGTGTTCCTTTGTAGCCTCTGCTCCAGTTCCTGCCTTGAATTCCTGCCCTGACTTCCCATCATGGTGGACCATAAACTGTACGATGAAATAAACCCTTTCCCCTCCAAACTATTTATAGTTGAAATGTTTATCATAGCAAGAGAAAGCAACAGGAACTTCTCATCCTACTCCCATCGAAGTGAAACTCTTCTCAGATATATATGGAGACAGCCTCATCTGCCTCTTGTTGGTTATATGTAGTCTCCACTCTCTGCTGTCATGAGGGTGTATAAATTTCTGTTTGATTTTATTATCATTATCTTCTGATGTTTTTTTCCTGTAATGTAAGATATTAGATGGCTGCAGACAGAAGAAAACAACAAAAACATTTATGGGCAGAACAGGACCAGAGAAGGCTTGCTGTGACCATTCTTGGATGTGACAAGCAAGAACTGTATTCAGCCTTTAAGTTTCCAGATTCTGTTGTCTGTCATGAGGAAGGCACTGCCCATATACTAGCCTAAGGACTAGGTATTTAAAATGCTTGTCAACTGAGAGGCAATCACAAAACCATATTATTATAGTTAGGATTTTCACAATCAAAATATATGTTATAAAATGTTAGGTACCATGTTACTTAATATTTGTAGATACTTATAAATTATATGCTAAAATATATGCTTAGGTAAATCTGATGGAAAGTAAGTATGATTTGAGTTATGAACATAGTAGACTATCATTCAGAGATGTGCGGGTAAAGTAAAATTCATTGAAATTTTAAAGCTTCCCCACAGATAACTATTATTGGCTTCTGCTCTTCCAGATTCTATTAGCTCATTCTAGACAGTTATGGCTCCTTCTAATTATGCTTTCCCCTCTAAGCATTTACAAAACATCTCTGTGAACTAATAAATGAAACTTATTGTTTAAACCTTTTTTTGGTAATCTTAGAGCCACAAAAGATTATATATGCTTTTGCATCAAACCTGCAGCTTGCTTGGGCCCATCAGGCTTGGGCACAAATGCCTTACTCTTAATTTTTAGGTATTGTATCAAGCCGTTTTGTCCATTTTAAATACATTTCTAGACTTTTAACCTACTCACAGTTTACAATAACAGTGTTAAGTTTCTATCCTGTTGTGCCCTTTCCTTTAAATATTATGTTCTAGGGCTGGATTCAGTGTTAGAAGTCTTACCTGACATCCATGAGGCCATTGCTTCTCTCCTAAGCACTTTTAAAAAAAATTTAGGTTTTGTAATATAAATCCTATCCTTGGATTAATTTGCTATTATTTTAAAAGAAAATTTATGTCTTTATGTATGTATGTCTTTATGTCCTTATCTATTTATCTATTTATTTCCCTTCACTGTTCTTCTGACTGTGCAGTCCCTGTGTGGACTCATGCCTCTCTCAAGTCTCCCATCTGACACTAGGACAACAGTCTGTCCTTCACTTCTTCCTGTCCAGTGTGATTTGTCATCAGTGGCTCAGGGGAAATACCTGAAGTCCAAACCAACACCAGAGTTTCACAAATAGTTATTATTGTTATTTTATAGTAGTACACTTCTGACATGTGCCCATTTCTGTGTCAATCATAGTAAGTCCTGGTATGTTTTCATAATAGAAGACTATGTAATAGGCTTACAGAAGATTATGCATTACTCCTGCTTCTTGCCTACTCTTGATCAGTGAAAGCCACTGGGATGTCAACCAGAGTAGTGCACATCTTTGCTGTTAGCTATGAAAGAGGCAGCATGAGGGTCAGGCAGCTTCCAGATTCCCATATGAAGGGCCAAGCCACCTCTGAATTCTCCTAACATGTAGGGGAGGCCATGGACAAGGCAACTACCCTCTATCTAGAAAGGGGGAAGCCAGACATATATTCAGTTGGTATTACCAGTGATTACCAGACTGTCCTTTGTCAGAGAAGAGAATAATACTTTGTTTTTATTTTTTTAATAAATAAAAGTACTGTCAGCATCCTTTCGCCATACTTGTTTAGTCCTATATATTTTGGGTTTTTGCTTTTTTTTCTCTTATTGAAAATAGATCCTTTTTTCACATAATCTATGGTTCCCCTCCCTCTATTCTTCCCAGTTTCTCCCCACCTTCCTTCCTTTCCATCCTGTTCTGTCTCCCTTTAGACAACAAATGGGCTTCTAGGGAATAATAATAAAATAAGATAAAAATCGAACACATCAGAATTGGACAAAACAAACAGAATGAAAAGAGCCCAAGAGAAGGCACAAGAAATCAAGATGCACACTAAGGAATTCCATAAAAACACTAAGCTGGAAGCCATGATATATACACAAAAGAACTGTAGGGTAAAAAGAGAGAAGAAAAGTATTACATAAATAAAATAAAAATTATCAGATAAAATAAAAAATAAGAAAAGTTCATGAAACAATGAATCTCCACTGAGCTCATTTTCTGTTGATCATCTACTTCTGGGCATGCAGTATATATACTCTTAAGAGTGGTTTGTTTAGAGGTAACCAAACTCATTTTAAAATGGCTATTAATTGAATATTGCTTTGGGTTAGAGATGAGGCACCTGTCCACTTCTCCTTTGAACTCTAGGACCCTATTTGGCCCAAACCCATGTGGACCCTTTGCAAGAAAACTAGGTTCTCTCCTACATGTACATTGACTGTGTTAATGTAGAGGACCTTGTTTCCTTGGTGACCTCCATCCTCTCTGACTTGTACACTCTTGGTGTTTCCTCTTCTGCAGGGTTCTCTGAGCCCTAGAGGAGGTATTTGATGGAGACATTCCATTCAGAGCAGAGTGTTTTAATGCCTGTCACTGTCTGTATAATGTTTGGCTCTGGGTCTCTGTATTTGTTCCCATCTGATGCAGGATGAAGTGTCTCTGATGGTGGCTGAGGGGGGCACTGATCTATAAGAATAACAGAATGTCAATAGGAGTCATTTCGTTGCTATGTCTGTTGCTGTTCAGTTTTACCCTAGGTCCCTGGGCAGTCTAGTCTCAGATTCTTACTCATGCAAGCAGTGTTGAATATGTGTTCTATCTCATGGAGTAGACGTTAAGATGAATCTAATGCTGGTTGGTTAGATTGTGGCTGGGTTGGTGTTTACATTTCTCTTTTGGTAATGTGCAAAGTACGTTCTTGTCCCAAAGACTCTAAAACAGTAGTTCTCAATCTATGGGTCATGACCCCTTTGGGGGTTAAATGACCCTTTCATAGTGGTTGCCTAAGACCATCAGGAAACACAGGTGTTTACATTCAGTTAGATTATTTCCAATAGCCTTCATATATGTTTTATGTTTTAGGAACCTCCTCTTGTAATAAAAGAGGAATATTATTCCTCAAAAGGTCCTTAATTTTAGCTATCCCCCATCGTCCATCCCTTGTTCCCTTCCCTCTTCCCACTCCGCACTCTGTCCTCTTGTTCTAGCCACCCCCAATCCCATGCAGAGCCATCTATTCTATTTACCTTTCCTAACAAGATTGATTTGCCCCTTACTCTATACTAGTGGCTCTTAACATGTGGGTTATGACCCCTTTGGGGATCACATATTAGGTATCCTGAAAAGCAGATATTTACATTATAATCCAGAATAGTAACAAAATTACAGTTATGAAGTTTTAGTGAAATAATTTTGTGGTAGGGGGTCACCACAACATGAGGAACTGTATTAAAGGGTTCCAGAATTAGGAAGGTTGAGAGCCAGTGCTTTACACCTAACCTCTGTGGTTCTATGGATTGTAGCTTAGTTATCATTGACTTAACAGCTAATATCTATATATAGCAAATACATACCATTTTTGTCTTTTTGGATGTGGATTACTTCACCCAGCATGATTTTTTTATAGTTACATTGATTTATGTGAATTTCATGATTTTATTATTTTTTTAATGGCTGAATAATACTCTGTTGTGTAAATGTACCAGATTTTTTTTTATCCATTCTTCTATTGAGGGACTTTAGGCTGTTTTCAGTTTCTGGCTATTATGAATAGAGCAGCAATGAACGTGGTTGAACAAGTGTTTCTTTCTGTATGTTTTGTTTTTAATGATAAATTTAAAATTTTTGACATTAATTTGTACCTACTAAGGTAGGGAAATCATTTTTCTCCAGTAAAGTATATGAAGCACTCCAGGGCAGGCCATATTTTCAAGAGTAGTTGACCAACATATGATTGGATTCCACTGGGGTGTGTATGCATGCCTGTGTGTGTGTGTGTTCATTCTTTTATTTGGTTACAGAATTTTGTTTGTTTGGGTCAATAAGACCCAAAGGAGAAAGTATACCTTGGCTTTGTCAAATATCAGAAGTTAGTATTTCCACCTCCTTAAATTTTGTCATTTTTGTTTAGAGAATCATTGATCTCGTCTCTGCAAATTCTTCATAAAATACTTAATTACATTTTTAGTTTCAGCCACCCTATTGTGCTGAAGAACACTGGAACTCATTCTTCCTTCTAACTAAGCTTGTCCTAGTCATATAAGGTATTGTGTTACTAAGTCCCAGAAAGCATGCTACAGGCTGATTGAAAAGTAAAAACCTCAGTGATTATAGAGAGCTGCAATATTGTAAGTGTAGAGAAATATTACCTAATGTTTTGGACTACCTTAGCTCCTAAAGGGCCACTTATTGCCCACATCTATATTTGATAACTTCTATCTATTAGGTGAAGCCTTTTGCAATGATACAGACCCTAGCTTCTATTGATTTATGGCTAAGCATGCCCTCCTTCCTACCTGATGCTACTGGTAATGAATTTGAAAATTGTCTTATTTATGGATTTCTTTGTTCTGGTACTATAGAAACTTCATGAACCTCTTACCACATTTGAAAATGGTATTTGCAGTAACTTAAATTCATGTTCCTTGGTCATGGTCAATCATATTTGGCTCTACAGTAAACTATCCCTTACTTTTTTTGAGGTAACTTTTTTCATCAATATGATGAGTCAAATTACAATACTGAAAACTATAAAAGTATGCAACTATTCTGTATCAATTTAAAAATCAGCAGAAGAAACTAAACCCATTTCATATCCATTCATTCTGTTGAATTCATTCTAGTCTGTATGTTCTAGTATGGTGGAAGAGGGATCACAGTCCCCACCCCAGCTGAGGAGTCATGGCATTTGATGGCATAGGGAGAGCAGTTTTTGTTAACATTGTGCCCCTTGTAGGTCAACTACACTCCGTAGCCTAGGTATCACCGGTACGGTCAGCACAAACTGGTCTGGGTAGGCAGTTTTTAAAGGAAGACATGAAATTGAGAAGGGATGAGGGTGATCTAGAAAGGATTAGGGGGAGGAGCTGGAATAAATATGATAAAAATACATTGTAAACATATATAAAATTCTTAAATCAATAACAATATGTATTTTAATCTCTATATGTTAGGAGCCCTTAATCCCATATCTTCCACATCTCTATAAGATACATAATATATGCATAACCATAAGCTTCTTTTCTTCTGGTTTGGGCTCTGATAGTTTGATTCTGTAGTTTTGTTATCACCATGAGCAGAACTAACTGACAGGAGGT
The DNA here is from genome assembly GCA_004025045.1 of Sigmodon hispidus. Classification (NCBI taxonomy): domain Eukaryota; kingdom Metazoa; phylum Chordata; class Mammalia; order Rodentia; family Cricetidae; genus Sigmodon; species Sigmodon hispidus. The sequence goes on along the minus strand of PVIH01006778.1, from coordinate 80,247 downwards.
CTTTAGATCATTTGGCTTTCCTGTGTTGTGTGTATGTATTGTCATGTGACCAATACCTTCTTGCTGTTCAGATCCTCTGTCAAGTGCCTCTCTGGAGATCAATCTTTCTGGTAGGTGAGCAGACACAAGTGTAGTCTAAAAAATTTTAATTGTTATTAAAAATCTAGTATGCACAATGAAAATTCTGGAGCTATTTGTTTACAATAGATTTACTCTGGAAGTCTCTGGTAGTAATCATGTCAATATTAATATTAGATTCCCATTAAAATCTATTTTTTAAATAAGATCAGCTAAGGAGGAAAAGTAACTATTTATAATAGTTACTTTATATTGCTGTGATAAAATACCCAACAGAGGCAGCTGATGAAAGAGATTTGTTTTGGCTCATAATTTAATGGTAAAGACCTTACAGCTAGAAAGATGGGAGTGTTGAATGCTGCCCCTGGCTCTTTAGCAGTGGCCTATAGAATAATGCTTCCACATTTATGGTGGATCGACCCACCTTAGTTAATGACATCTAGAAACTTTTATCACAGACATGAACAGAAGCTTGTCTCCTAGGTGAGTCTAAATCTTTTCAAGTTGACAAATCAACAGTCATGATCATACTACTGTAATCTCACTTATTTATCATTTTGTCTTTAGTTTCAACACCCAAGATCAACTGCATTCTTAAATGATTATGTGAAAAAGCCCAGAAATATTTCCCAAGTTTTGAGTTATTGGAATCAAGCAACCCTTGTTTAATAATGGCTTCCAAGTGCAATGAGTCTAGCCATTTGAATTTGCCAAAGAGAGACATGAAATGAAAACCTGAGCAAGATACCATATTTGAGAGAGAAAAGAGTCATAAAATTTTTATTACAATGCCTTCTAATTGCTGAATTTTATCATTAATAGTTAATCTCTTATTTTATCAAATTTATAAATTACTCTTGGCCATAGGTATGCATGTATGTGGAAAATATAATAAATATGCTATTGTATTATCTGAAGGCTCTAGCATCCATTGTTGTCCTAGATTGTATATTCACGGATAAAGGGGAATGTTTTTTTTTTATTACATATAGCTTGTCCCACCTCTTTCATGGAAGAAATAGAATACCTCTTTTGGGTACTTCAAGAACATACATGAACTACATGTCTTCAGTTGGACCCTCTACCCAAGGACCCATGTTGCCTTAAATTAGTGAGACCTACAAAACTGCTGCTGCTTTTTATCTTCTGACATAAGGCAGTGCCTTAGGTTCTATTATTGTGATAAAATATAACAGTAACTTGGGGAGGAAAGCTTTGTTTCATTTTACACCTTATGAGTGCATCACTGGGAGGAGCCAGGCCAGGGACTCAGGACAGGAACCTGGATGCAGGAACTAATGCAGAGGCTGTGGAAAGATGCTGCTTATTAGCTTGCTCCTTGTGCCTTGCTCAGCCTGCTTTCTAATAGAGCCCAGGACCTCAAGCCCAAGGGTGCCCCCACTAACAATGGACTGGACCCCCTATCATCAGTACCCAATTAAGAAAGTACCCTACAGGATTGCATGCCTATAACCTGATTTTATGGAGACATTTTCTCAATTGAGTTTTTCTCTTCTCAGATGACTCTAGTTTTTGTGGGGTTAACATAAAACTAGACAAGACAGACAAGAAAATAGCTGGAATATTCCATCCACTGTCGCGAATCTCACTCATGCTGAGTACTAGCAGACCTAGTCTGAAGGTAGTCACAGAGGTACCTCTTCAGGACATTCTAGCTTCTTTCAGATCTGGATGGAAGGCTGATGCACAACAGTTAGAAGCACTGGATGCCCAGTGTACTGACATACAAATTAGCCAAATAACCTTGAACTAGTTCCTTGTGGATAGACATTTGCTCATCTGTGAGACAGGATAGCCATGTGTCATTCTAGCTGCCCTTGAGTAATGGCTGCAGTGAGGACATGGGTGAACAGATGTAAAGGGTCACATGTATTTGGGACTGAGAAATGACAGGGTCTCCTGTTTGTCTTCTGCCTGATACACAGCTCTTTGCTGTGGCTTGTCTCTGGCCTGTCATAACTGTTCCTTTTGTTCCATCATGGCTGGGGCGGTTTTGAGGAGTTTCCACATTCTGTGGATTTGTGTGATTACAAGCATAGAGTGTATCTCAGGATGGGGGTAGAGCAGGAGGTAGGTTCGGGGCTCAGGAATTCTATGTTGCTCTGTTAAGGAACAGGGAACAAGTGTTGGGGGATGTTGACTGTGTCCACATGGAGACAGAAAACGTGATTCCTGTAGCTTAGAGTTTATTCCAGCTCATCAGGGCTGTTTGTCTAGAACTATGAAAATATGAACACATTCTTAGCCATTGTTTGCATGGATAGATTCATATCAATAAAAAAAGACACAAACTTTACTCAAGATGAGCAAAAAGCTTAGAATAATGAGGAGGGTGGACAGAGATGCTGTCAAGAATGACAGACAAAAGGCTGATCTTCTGAAGGAAAGAGATGAGATGAACTGCAGGAATGATGAGCAGATGCCTGCTACATGAAGATGTCCATAAACCGTGAGAGAAGAGGAGCACAATACTTTCAGAAGATAAAAATTCAGTTCATTTCTGGAAACAAACTATTCCATAACTCTTTTATGTACTTTTTTATTTAAACAGTTTATCTCATACCCTCCACTGCTCCCCCTTCCTCCCCTCCTCCCAGGCCTCTCTCAGCCTCTCTCCACTCCATCCCCCCATCTATTCCCCAGGGAGGGCAAGGAATCCCAAGGTAAGTCAGTTTGGTCTGGTCTATCCAGTTGAGGTAGCTCCCAGTCCCTCCCCCCAGAATCAAGGCTGAGTAAGGTGTTCCTCTGTGGAATGGACTCAGAGAATCCCAGTTCATGCACCAGGAATAAACTCCAATCCTACTGCAAGAGGCTCTACAAACTGTCATCTATATCCAGAGGGTTTAGTTCCTTTCTATGGAGGTTCCTCAGCAGTTATTTCAGAGTCAATGATCTCCTAATAGCTCGGGTCAGCCATCTCTGTGGTTCTCCTTCTTATGACCCTGATCCCTTAGCTCATACTCTCTCTCCTTTCTCTCTTCAGCTGGACTGGGAGCTCAACATGGCGCTTAGCTATGGATCTCTACTTCTGCTTCCATTTGTTGCTGGATGAAGGTTCCATAATGACAATTAGGGTGGTCATTCATTTGATTATAGGGGAAGCCCTGTTTAGACACCCTCTCTACTATTTCTTGGAGTCCTATTTAGGAACACCTTGTGGGTTCTTGGATGTTTTCTAGCATGAGGTTTCTCTCTAACCCCTCAATGGCTTCCTCTATCAAGATATCTATTTCTTTGTTCTCCCTCTCTGTTGCTTCCCCCACTCAACCATCTCATTCTCTCATGATCTCTTCCTACCTCCCTTTATTCTCCATATGATCCCAATTTACTCAGGAGATCTTCCCTATTTCCCCTTCCCAGGAGGATCCAGGGATGTCTCTCTTTATGTTCCTCCTGTTACCTAGCTGCTTCGGGTTTGGATTGTAGCATGTTTATCCTTTGCTTTATGTCTAAAATTCATTTATGAGTGAGTAATACCATGCCAGTCTTTCTGGGTCTGTGTTTCATCACTCAGGATGATACTCTCCAGATCTGTTTATTTTCCTGCAAATTTTAGGATGTAATATTTTTACTGTGTAAATGTACCACAATTTTTAAATTCATTCTACAGTTGAGGGGCATCTAGATTGTTTTCAGGTTCTGGCTATTACAAAGAATGCTTCTATGAACATAACTGAGCTGAACCCCTTGGGGTAAGAATGTGCATCCTTTGGGTATATGCCCAATAGTGGTATTGCTGGATCATTGGGTAGATTGATTCCCAATTATATGAGGAACTACCATAGTGATTTTCAGAGTGACTATAAAAGTTTACATTTCCACCAGAAATGGAGGAATATTCCCTTGCTCCACATCCCTTCTAGCATTGGCTGTGTCATCTCTGTTTTTGATCTTAGCCATTCTGACAGGTGTAAGATGGTATCTCAGAGTTGTTTTGATTTGCATTTTTCTGATGGCTAAGGATGTTGAGCAATTCTTTAAGTGTCTTTCTGCTATTTGAAATTCTTCTTATATTCAACAAAATTATAGAAGAAAACTTTCCACTACCTAAAAAGGAAATGCCTATGAAGATATAAGAAGCTTACAGAATACCAAAGAGACTAGACTCCCCCCAAAATGTCTGCTTCCCTCATAATGATCAAAACACTAAACATGCAGAATAAAGAAAAAATTTTAAGAGGTGCAAAGGAAAAAGGCCCAGTAACTTATAAAATCAGAGCTATCAGAATAATACGTGACTTCTCAAAGGAGACTATGAAAGCTAGGTCCTAGGCAGATGTTATAAGGACACTAAGAGACCACAGAAACCAGCCCAGACTGCTATACCTGGCAAAACTGTCAGTCATCATAGACAGACTAAACAAGATATTCCATGATGAAACCAAATTTAAACAATACCTATTCACAAATATACCCCTACAGAAAGCATTAGAAGGAAAACTTCAACCTAAGGAAGCTAGAAACACCCACGAAGCCATAAGCAATAGATATTCCCACAGAAGCATACCCCAAAGAAGGTACACACACACACACACACACACACACACACACACACACGACCACCAAAAATAACAAGAATTAACAGTCACTGGTCATTAATATTCCTAAATGTCAATGGACTCAATTCATCTATAAAAAGACACAGAATAACAAAATGGATATGAAAACAGGATCCATCCTTCTGTTGCATAAAAGAAACATCCTCAACTTCAAAGACAAATACTGCCTCAGAGTAAAGGGTTGAAAAAAGATTTTTTCAATCAAATGTACTCAAGAAACAAGCGGCTATAGCTATCCTAATATCTAACAAAATGGACTTCAAACTAAATTTATTCAAAAGAGATCAGAAAGAACATTATTTATTCATCTCAGGAAAAATCCATCAAGAAGAAATCTCAATCCTAAACATTTATGTCCCCAATACAAAGGCACCCACATATGTAAAAGAAACATTACTAAAGCTTAAATCTTACATCAAACCCCACACACTAATAGTGGGAGATTTTAATATTCTACTCTCATCAGTGGATAGGTCTTCCAGACAGAAAAAACTGAGCAGAGAAATCAGGGAGTTACAGATCTTATGACTCAAATGCACTTAACAGATATTTACAGAACATTCCACCCAAATGCCAAATTATATACCTTCTCAGCATTCCATAGAACCTTCTCTAAAATTGGCTGCATACTCAGTCATAAAACAAATATCAATAGATACAAAAACATTGGAATAACCCATTGAATCCTATCTGATCACCATGGACTAAAGGAAGAGTTCAACTACAACACAAACCACAGGAAGCCTACAGACTCGTGGACACTGAACATCTCTCAGTTAAACCATCCTTGAGTCAGGGAAGAAATAAAGAAAGAAATGAAAGAATTTCCAGAATTTAATAAAGATAAATCCACAACATACCCAAACTTATGGGACACAATGAAAGCAGTACTAAGAGGAAAGTTCATAGCACTAGATGCCTACATAAAAAAATTGGAGAAATCTCACACAAGACACTTAACAGCACATCTGAAAGCTCTTGGAACAATTAGAAGCGAACTCACCTAGAAGGAATAGACATAGAAATAATCAAACTCAGGACTGAAATTAATAAAATTGAAGCAAAGAGAATTCCATAACTCTTTATGACTTCTGTAAGCTTAAAAATGATTTAATTAAAACAAAAAAGAAAAAGCTACTTAGCAAACATAAAGAGAACTAAAGCATAATGTTTAGAATTTATTCTCAGCAATGTTATGGTTCTTCTCTACCTGTTAGTTATGCTAACACTGAACAGGGATCATTGAACAATGTCACATGAGCAGACTTGCAGCTTGTACACCATGGTCATTATCAGTGTCCTTGCCAGTGTTCCAGCTCCTGCATGTGTGACCAGTGGTCAGAGCTGACTCTTGGACTTCTGTGGTAGGGTGAACCCAGGAGGTTGATGCTACTCTGAGAGTGATGAGTTGGACCTATGTGTTTGACTTGTGAGATGGAGCATTTAATTGTGGTTAAATTAGACCCACACAAAAAGATCTAACCTTCTGGAGTGCTAGATACGGGGCAGGGAATGCTCTCGGTCAACGGTCCTGGGTCCTTTGTGTTTCTTTTTTTTTTTCTGCATTGTTATCAAGTTAATCATGTGTTAGAATTGAGCACTATGATGATCTCTCTGGCTATTTCCCAGAATTTCCAGTGGAAAAAAAATTTTTTTCAGGCATCTCCAAGTAAACAGTAGATGTTCCTGGTCCAGATGCTATGACAAAGGTAAGAATAGAATTGGATATGCATATTCCAGAAGATGCATATTTATCAAAATATTTTGAAACTAGATAGCTGTACAAAATGGTGAACTGGAAATTTCCCAAGTTATGTTTCCTGATGTTAAAATATATCCAATTACAAAATAAAATTAAGTTCTTTATCCAATAAGCTTGGCAAATACTATGTTCTGTCATTTCATCATAATTATTCCCTGTACCCATCCATGTACCCAAAGCTAAAAAGGCTCCAAAAAGGAACTGATCGCTTATATGGAATTCAATGTTCTCTAGTTCTGTTTTGCCAATGACAAATGTGACCCCTTTGTCATAAACACTTCTCAGATCCAATGTTTATGGAGAAGTGAACAGATGAAAAGTGTTTCTCTGTAGCTGTCATAAACATATAGAGTATGTCATGTGTGAAGTCATGTAGTCAGTCCCTTTCCCAGTCTTCTTTAAGCAGTGATTTATTGAATTTCCAATGTGTACAAGGCAAATTGTACGTGAGTAGAATGTTCTTCATCTGATCCATGGCACATGCATCATTGCCCTCATCTGCATGTTGCTGGTTTCACAGGCATAGAGAGGCCATGCATGCTCACATCATCACTTTCAGAACGGAATTCTCTTCATGCAGGGCCTGAGAATTCTCAGGTAGCACATTCTAAGTCTGGTTCTGATTGTCCATCCTTTTACCTTACCCCTGATTTGGGCGTGATTTGGAAATGCCAGCGTGGTCCTGGCCCCAGTAATCTGGTTGTGAGGTCTTGAGAGACTATACAAGATGTAATATGCATATATGTGTATGGAGAAGCTGGCCTTGAATTTCTGATTCCCCTGCCTCAGTCTTGTAAATGTTGAGACTAAAGGTGCGACATACTGCCTAGCTCAGGTGGTGATTTCAAAGTGATGATGAGGAAAGCAGGAAGCAGCAGTAGCTGTGGGAGCTTTGGGAGCTAGTTTGCTCCACCTCCAGGTGCCTTTTCTTTCAGCCCTCGGTGGAGTGCTTCTGAGACACTGCGTCACGGTCCAGGGAACACTTCTGGAATTTGTTCAGGCGCAGGTGAAACTGAACAGTTTTCTCTGGTCCATATGAAAATGGCCCAGGGCTTGTGTTTCATTGGGAGCTACTATTAGCATTGCATGATGTTCCTGCCAGGCTGTCTCTTCTCTCATGCTACAAGGACAACTGCAAATGAGAAGTAATTTAAATTCTGTCCCTTATACGTTCAAATTACCTCACAGTGACTGGTGTGGCTGTTGGGAAGGTGTTACTGAAGGGCAGTTGCTGTTGTAGGCTCCGGAGCCCTGCAGGTAAGTGGCCTCCAGGGTGAGTACAGAGTGGGTAGGTGGACCTTCCTGGGACAGCACTGGTTAGAACATTTTTGATAAGATGGGACATTGAATTGGAGAATGTGGGGGCCCCAGGATGATAGGATGTTCATGCAACTGGAGGCTTTAGTTTTATATAGAAGTGGGGTTTCCATTCTGGAGTCATGCTTCCCTGAGTTATCTGTGCATCCATTGGGGTTGCTACCCAGAGAAGGACCAGTACAGAAATGTCAGTCAAGGCAGGACCACCTTTGTCTAGAGCATGGCTGGGAGCAGGGGTGTCAAACAGTAGGGTGAGTGTCCTCCCAGGCTCCATCACCCTCAGGGCTCTTGGGGGGGGGTGTTGACTGCTACATAGTAGTGAGGGGTAATCTGATGCCTCATTTCCAGCCCACCTGCTGGATCAAATAAATGAAAAGTGACTGCCTGCCCAAGAAGCAGAATGGTTGCTAACTTTGCTATGTGCCCAGCTGGAAAGGCTAAGGAAAAAGCAGATGACCTTGAATAATGGGGATTATGGTAGATAATTACATATGCCTAATCCTGTGTCTTCCACAGTATTCATTTTCTCTATACATATGTACCTCAAATGTGCATGTGCACATACACAATCAAGTCAATCAAAAGCTCCCAGTAATTCATCTTTCCAAACGTCTTTCATCCTGTCTGCCTCTTTCCATTACTAGTTCCCTAGATACAGCCATCACTGTCTCTCCTAGCCAGAAATATCATCATCTTTTCCGCCAATTGAAATTGTTCTTAATGATAGGGGCTGAGACAGGAGCTAGAATCCATGTAATTTCTTCAGTGCATAGTTTGTATGTAATGAGTTCAACTTATTGGTCTCCCAGCTTCATGGGGACCCCTCGGGCCCTGCTTTGGCTTCAGATGCAATTCAAGGTCTGCCCATATGCACATAGTACATGCCCTCTGCAGCCTGACCTTCTACCTCATCTGATGGCCTGATTCCTCATCTGGAAATTCCATCATGGAAAATGCCTTTCCATGCTCCACGTCTTTGGGTACAGATGCCTAAGCCAGCTGACCCTGCAGACTTCCAGGTAGAATTTAAAAGAGGGCCAAGTTAATCCTGGAAGCATCAAGTCTCCAATACTTAGGGTCATTATTACAGTGTATCATTCTAGCAGTGGACATGGAGGACCCTGGCATTACTTAGGGTTGCAGCCTTAGTTTGGGGGGGATTAGGCCACTTCATTTATTTTCTAACAGCTCTGGAAGGCCAGAATTCCAGATCTAGGTTTCTAATGACTGCCTCCCCCAGGGGGCTTGGCTTGCAGAAGTCACCTTGTCATTGTGCCCTCAGATGGCATCTTCTAGGATAGATACAGAAAGAGGAGGGAGAGGAGGAAGGTGGGCAGGAGGGAAGGAGGAATAGACAGACAAGGGGGAAAGAGAAACACACATACACATGGGGGGAGAAGAGGAGGAAGAGGGAGAGAGGGAGGGAGGGAAGTCTTGTTGAGGCAACCATGTTGTTAGTATTTCATACATAGAAGACACTGTTTTGTAGCAGACATCTAGTCCTCCGGCTCTTACAATCTTTCTGCCCCTCATCAATAAGCCCTGTGGTAAATATTGTGTTGTAGATGTATCTGTCATATGGATCTGGAAACCCCACAGTGAGATCTCTGCATTTTAACTGGTTATAGATTTCTGAGATGATCTGTAGACTGAAGGATAGGTATTTAGAATGCATTTTGGAATTATACTGGCTGAGAACATTGGCAGGAGTAGATCCTCCTCTACAGTTCATGACCTCACTAGACACAGAAAGTTGCTTAGATTCACAGGACCAGGCATGAATGCCCTCCTAAGATGTGGACCTTAAATTCAGTTTAGCAGCTGTTGGTTACCCACAAATGTAAGTGCCACTATTGTACCCTTGGGTATTATATCAATTACTTTTCTATTGCTGTGATAAAATACCATGACCAAGGCTACTTATAGAAGGGAGGGGTTTTGTGTGTATGACTCCAGAAAGATAATATCCCATCACCACCATGCTGGGGAAGAATGACAGTGGGCAAGAGTAAGGGACCTGAGCAGCAAGCTGAGAGTTCACACCTTAAACTGCAAGAAAGCAGAAAGACAGAATTGAGAACCATATGTGGCTTTGAAAGTTAACCTATCCCTTCCCCACAACATACTTCCTCCAGCAAGGCCATACCTTCGGAACCAAACACCATAGCCTGTGGGAGACTCCTCATTTAAACAGTTATTACTATATCTTGCTGTGTTGCTCCTTGTTCAGCATTTTACCTGATCCCATCTAGGCATTTATTAGCTCAACTGTGTATTAAATGCCATATAGATCTTCTTTCTTATGACTACTTCTCTATCTAAAAGTGCTACACAATCTGGGCTCAACAGCTTCAACAGGTAAATGAAAATGGTACTAGCAGAAAGTATAAATCAGTATGTGACAAACAAAGGGTCTCCACATTACTAATTTTTCTTCAAAAGACAAGGCATCTAACCATGTTAGCAGCCTCTGAAAGTCCAGCTGTTCTCTCTGCTTATCCACTGTTTATTTAGGTCTATGATTTTCTATCCATTTGACTTCTGGAACTTAAAAGAGACCTAAGCTTAGTGCAGTTATTAGAAGAAAGGCTTCCGTGGTCTCTGCTGCTGTGTGCATGCCAGACAAACACTAGAGAAGGTGAGGAGGGCCTTTGCCCCCATGACTATTATGGGCCTATGGTAATTCTGGCTATGAACTTGTCAACAGGACTGCAAACCTTGAATGTAAGTCCTCATCTATTTGAAAGCCAGAACAGAGATTGGGAATATTGTCTTTTGCACTATGGCAATTTCGAGACAGACAGGGAAAATATTATTAGGAGCTTTAATAATGGGAGCTTGATGTGAAAATTTAAAAAACACATTTATTAGCACTTGTGTAAATTGGAAATACTAGTAACTCACAATGACTCACATACCTGTGTGAGTCCTCTTGACAGATATACAGTGTGTGTGTTCTTTTATAAAATGAACAGTGAGGAATAGGAATGTGAAATTTCATGATGGAGGGACCATCCTCATAGACCTAATGAGAACAAATTAGCTTCTTGGCTCAATTTCATCTGTAAAGTAGAACCTACTAAGCTTACATGGGATTAAATGAGGTCATATTTATGAAGAGATGTGAGAAGTGTTAAATAATGGAAGGTGAAATGTGCTGAATTGGTTCAGAGTCTCTATAGACTGTGAATAAAAGAGGAGAAAGATCTAGTGTCTATGGGCCCAAAGGCCTCACCCACCTCTTGCAAAAGGAAGCAATTACATATCCTAGAGATAGAAGGAATGGAGTAAGGACAGGAGTGACAGCAGGTATCTGTACCTGGCTGTTTCTCCTTCAGGTTCTACCATGCCCTCAGAGCTAATTTATCATGGACAGGCCTCAGATGCAGCATTCCTCCCCACAAAGAAGCTTGCTTTTTTGTGTATTCATCTTATTTCTTAGGGACTGAAAATGCCCTACCGTCATGTATCCTGGTATCATTGTGATATGTCATCTTTACAACACTATAAATTGTTTTTTATGTGTGACTGTAGGATAAGATGCTGACCAAAAGTCAGTGGCTAACGAATATAATGCTCTGCCCTTGCATTCAGGATCACAAAGATCCCTGAATCTTTTGGGCTGTGCAGCCACTCACTAGAACCTCCAAGGGAATCTGCATGGAAGCAAATGCTTTAAATAAAAATTGTAAACGTTTGTTTAAACACAAGAGGCCAAAATCCCTGGTTCAATATGCTCACTAAATTGAGCTTGACCTGTTGTTCTGTGGGTGAAAAGTTAGGTTAGAATAGTCTCTTCTTAAATGAGTTGCTGGCAAAAATCAACAGACTTAGCAATTTGTGAGCATCTCTTATTTGTCCAAATGTGCTACTTTAAACTCCTGAACATTAAAAAAAATGAGGCTCCAAAAGAAATCCTGATCAGAGTTTACTACAAAGTGAAACACACACGTTCAGACTGAATGAGACCCAGAAAACTGTGCCAATAAAGTAAAAACCGTATCTAATACCTTTTATTTTTCTGTACTGAGAACTGAACCAAAGTCCTACTGCAGGGTAGGCAAGTACTATACCACTGAGGTGTATTTCTGTGGTGGTCTGAGTAAGAACGTCCCCATAGGCTCATATCTTTGAATGGTCGGCAGGGAGCAGAGTGGTACTGTTTGAGAGGGATTAGGGGTGTGACCTTGTTGGAGGAGGTAATCACTGGAGGGTGGGGGACTTTGGGTTTCAAGAGCCCAAGCCAGGCCCAGTGTCTCTCTTCCTGCTGCCTGTTGGTCCAGATGTTGGGCTCTCAGGTAGTCCTCCAGCATCATGTCTGCCTGCAGGGTACTGTGTTTCCTGATGATGAAAATGCATTAACATTTTCTGAAACTATAAGCAACCCCCATTAAATGCTTTTTGTTTTACAAGATCTGCTTTGGTCATTGTGTCTCTCTACAGCAATAGAACATTTACTAAGACAATTTCCATTCTCTTTCTTTAGTATTTAGATTTAGGTAGGTTTTTCACTGCATTGCCCAAGTTGTCATGGCCTCAGCCTTTCAAATAGCTAGCATGACAGGCCTGTACCACCAACTCAACTGTCTCCAAAACTCTCAGCTCTAAGAAACTTTCTTAGTTTTCTGTACTGAATAGACCTCAAGAGTTTTAGAGCCTGGAAGCCAGCCAGCCCCTTTCACAAAGCACTATGTACTTTAATTGCTGTCATCATATGTCAGCTAGAGTTTAACTCCTAGGTAGATGCTCTAAATGTTCAACTCTCTTATAGGCTTTTTGTTTATTTCCATACAGAGACCATCTTTTTTTAAAATTTCATACTGTTTGGCCCATGTCTCAAGCACATTACTAGCTACCTCTCTCATCTTAATTCAACCCATTTCTAGTAATCTACCTGCCACGTGTCCCAGCCCGTGGCTCACCTGCATTCCTTACATGGTTCTTCTTTGGGGGTCAGATGGAGGCTCACAGAAACCATCTTTAAGTCCTTTTGAATAACACATTACTAGAAATGTCCCAGAAGCAGTATGGGCCTTGGAACCATCAGTATGCTACTCAATTTGCCCTTGGCTCTGTTGCTAATTGGCTGACCACATATATCGGTGTTAATGAATTGCATGTGTACATTGGTTTCCATTGTTTGGCTTTGAAATATGTAGCAGTGGCCAGACCGTGTCAGTACCACATACTGAAGTCCTAGCAGAGGGTGGAAAGAAAGGAGTTTGGCCACAGGAAAAGTGAGCAGGAAGGAGTAGGGAGCCAGCTCTGAGGTTCAGCAAGGAAAAAGTGGCTCCCCATTGTGCATTATAATTCAAGGGGTCAGTGTAGAGTGTAGAGGGGTAGTGTATTTTTATAATTATATATAATATGAATCCTGAAAGCAGGATCCAGGTGAAATTTACAGGGCTGTAACCCTTACTTACCTCTACACTAAAACTAAGTTGCATTAGTTGATTTTAAGCAAGACAGGATATGTTTGCAGTCACAGTCGGCCACACTCTAGAGCAGTAAGCTTGTCCCTAGACATTACATCCCTCTTATAAACCATGAGGAAGCATTGGACTAGTGTTGTAAGGATTCCTGGCATTCCAAGTAGCTGAGCCAACGCTGGCCCAGATAGGATGCACCTTGTACGGAGGCACGCCCCTGGACCCGGAAGCATCTCCCTGGACCCATGATGCACACCCGTGCACGCCCCTTCCCTTAAAAGAGGCTGCGAGCACATGTTCCGGCCCTTTTTTTCTCTGTCCCTTGACTTCTGTCCTGCTCCTCTGCTTCTGCACCTGCCTGGGACTCCTCTCTTAAATAAACTCTAGTGTGTGGCCTTGTTAGTGTGTATTTGCTCTCACGCGTGGAACTAACAAGTGTTGCAGACATAACATTGTATCATGCCTCTCTAGGTTCAGAGTTTATTGCTTATACTCGAAGGTATCTTTTCCTAAAATTAAATTAATTTTTAATTGACATATATTTGTACATATTTATTATTACAGATAATCAACTACAGGTGGTGTGTAATTATTAATTCAGGGTGATTTCCATCTTGTACTAGTTATTTTTCTATTGCTGTGATAAAACACCATGACCAAGACACCTTATAAAACAAAATGTTTAACTGTACTCACAGTTCCAGAGGGAAGGGTCCATAATGGCAGAATGAAGGCATGACAGCAAGAATCCCCTTCAGCCTCACATCTTGATCTGCAAGCAGCCCCTGTGACATACCTCCTTCAAGACCCCATCTCCTAATCCTCTAGAAGATTCTACCAGTTGAGGACCAGTTATTGAAATATTGAGACTTGAGTGCTGTTCTTATTCAAACCACAAGACACCTTCAAAACATCTGTCATTTTCATGTGCTGGGAACCCTCTGACCCTTTAAGTATTGCAAATTACATCCTGAATTGCTGTAACCCTCTGACACCCACTGTGCTGTAGAACACTTCCCCTCTGTATTTGGTGCTATAATCCAGCTGTGATGATGCTATGAGTCTCTATGGGGTTCCTCCTGATCCTGCTCCACCTTGGTACTCACATGCCTTAGAGCCCATAGAGGGTCACAATGGTGATTGTGTGATTCAGGATTTCTGTAAAAACTTCCTGAGGTGAGGCCAACAGCCTCTGCCAGCCAGCCTCAGATTCTAATGACAATTCTGTTATTCTGTGTGGAGGCCTGGAAGCTGAGGGCCTTAGGACACAATGGCTTTTCACCTGGACTCTGGCTCATGGTTTCCTGAATAAGAGAGGAGGGATGGCCTCAAGATTGCTGTGCAGGGAGAGTGGTGTATTGATACTTGATTTGCAGGAAACAGCAAGTGACTTAAAGACAATAATAAGTAATGAGCATCAAATGCAATATACAAAGGTTTTTTTCAGTATTCAGTTTTAAGAGTGTTTTTGTAAATGTAGAAATAATAGAAGGAAAATGACCTTTTGAAACAGTACAAACTGATGTGAAAGTTTCCTCATCCCCATATTTTGAGCAGGGTCAGTATGGTTAGAGGCAAGACACTTTGTGGCCTATCCATCAGAAAATGTCAGCTCCAGTCTGCTGTCTGCTAGTGGCCTGGAAACCCAGACTCCTCTGAGCTCCTGTCTCCTCTAGAGCACAGTCTTTGATTGTGAAGATTAGTAACTTTCAACTTGGCATTCTTGCCCCCTAGAACTGCCCTTCAGTCAGATCTTACCCACAAAAGCCAGCAATTCTGCTGGTTTTAACCCTTCTTGACTCAGACTCAAATTTTCCCTGAAGTGCGCAGAACCCAGGGAGCTGGCCTTGGATGTTAATTCTAGACCACGGGGCCTGGGAACCCCAGACAGTGGTTACCCAGCTTTCAGTTGAGCTCAGGCTTGGGTAGACTGTTT
The DNA here is from genome assembly GCA_004025045.1 of Sigmodon hispidus. Taxonomy (NCBI): domain Eukaryota; kingdom Metazoa; phylum Chordata; class Mammalia; order Rodentia; family Cricetidae; genus Sigmodon; species Sigmodon hispidus. The sequence goes on along the minus strand of PVIH01006778.1, from coordinate 65,145 downwards.
TGAAAGTATCATTGTAGTATCTCTGTACCAGAGAGATGGTAATTGCCTTCCAGTGTCTGAATATGTATACAAACAATTATGACTGTATTTCTTCATTTTCTATAAACTGTTTTGCCTGTGAGATATCATGTATGCCTGATAGCATCCTTAATTTCACATTGACAATCTGTCCCAGCAGGAACTTTACTTCAAATGTGAATCTTGGCATATAGAATGTGTAATTGAATGCTATATACTTTTTGCAGTAAAATGAAAAAGAGCTCAGTTAGCACATGAAGCTTGTATGATGCAATAGCATGTAACGTGTCTATGATTTATCATCCCATTGTGAGATGATACCTGAATCTTCTTTGTGTGGATGACAGGATGACAGTTTTTTAGAGTGTACATATGTGTGTGTGTATACATATATTTTGACATTTAAATTTATGACTGTCATATTTAGTATGTTGTAATATAAATATTTATATGAAAATAGCCTTCATATTCTTTAGGTTCAAGATTTAAAGGCATCCTGATTTCTTTTGGTTTTTAGTCAAAGATTTTAAATAACATAACAATATCATATTGCCTGTGTACACTCCCTTACAACACTCCCATGTGCATAGTCTTTGCCCCCCCCCCCAACATACACAATTCATCCATGGAAAAATCTTAGCACCTACAAAGTAGACAATTTTCTGTAATTTGTTTAGTTTTAAAATGATACTTTAGAGTACTGCTCTTACTCCAATAATGAAGACTTTTTCATCTTTTTATATAAAGTTTTTTTGACATACCCATCACTGTTCTCCCTTTCTCTTTTCTTCCCAGTCCTCTCCCAGCTTCCCCACACCTTATGCTCCCATCCATTCCTCAGAGAGACTAAGGACTCCCAAGGTGAGTTAATGTAGTCTGTTACCAAGTTCCCCCTTACCAGTGTCAATGCTGAAGGCTGAACCATATGTTCCTCTGTAGGGAATGGACTCCAAGAAGCTGGTTGGTGCACTTGGAATAAGTTCTGGTCTCAGTGCCAGAGGCTCCATAAAATGCCCATGACATGCATGTCATCCACATTCAGAGGGCCTAATTCAGTCCCATATAAGTTCCCTGACTGTCAGTTCAGAATCAGTGAGCTCCTAATAGGTCGAGTCAGCTATTTCTGTGGGTTTCCTCCTTATGATCCTGACCCCTTTGCTTATATAATCTCTCCTCCCTCATAGGGAGAGTGGGAAGAGAATATGAGGGAATGACATGATTGAGTTTGGAGATGGACAGAGAGGGAGAACAAAGAAATAGATACCTTGATAGAGGGAGCCATTGTGGGTTTAGAGAGAAACCTGATGCTACAGAAATACCCAATAACCCACCAAGACAACCTCAGCTAAAACTCCAAGCAATAGTGGAGAGGGTACCTAAACTGACCTTCCCCTATAATCAAATTGATTACAACCCTAATTGTCATTATAGAACCTTCATCAGGCAACTGATGGAACCAGATGCAGAGATCCACAGATAAGCACTATGTTTATCTCCCATTCCAATAATGAAGTTTTAAACCAGTTGAGAAAGTACCTGTGATGGCATGCTAATTGATGGCCTGGATGAGGACAGCTGGGAACATCCCAGGACTGTCTTGTGTAGCCTCCAGCTATTCAGGTGTCAGAAGGACTGGGGCTGGAGGTTCTGGTTCCTGGGGTCTGCTACTGCCACCTGCTGTTGGACGGGGAGCCAGTGCTTGTCCCACAAGCCTGTCTTGTCCCAGTGCCCAAGAGCTACAGCAAACTTTGTCCTTGTCTACCTAAGAGCAAGCAGGCGGCTGACTCAGGTCCACGTTCTGCCTTGGCTCCCCAGAGCCTCAGGGATTGTTCCTTAGGAGAACTAATTGCAGGGTGGAGTTGCTGGTTATATCTGCTTTCTGCAACAATTTGTAGAAACTTGATTCTGTTCTTTTCAGATAATGAAATTGCTGAATAATAGGCAGTATTAGTGGGGAGGGAGAGGGGGAACAGCACGGGCACACACGAGAGAGACAGAAATTGACATTTATTGATTTCTATTTGTTGTTGCTTTCTGGCCTAGCATATGATGGCCTGTGGAGTCCATCAATGGGCCTGTAGTACTCTGGAGCCTGGGTGGTCTGCAGAATGACTAGCTCCTGTAGGTAGAAGTGAATGGTTAACTCAGCCTCCTGCTTATCAGAAGTCTTAGAAGCAATCGCACTAATCCCTGGGCCTCCTTTCCCTTGGATATGAGCTAGGTGTGATGCTGCTCCCAGATTTTCTCTCTGTTTAGATCTCAGGTAATAAGAAATTTCTGTGACCCAGAAGGACCTGGGATCAGAAAGGGACTGAGACCCAGGCCTGGCTGCATGAAACAAGAAGTGCTTTCTCTGTCCCTGCTAGCTGCATTGCTGGATCCTAAAAGTCTATCCTGATGACATTACATAGTCCTAAGGCCTCAGGACCTCTCCAACATTGTGAGCTCGAGACTCAGCATCCCTGAGATGCTCAGTATGCCAAGTACAGAGGGTAGTAAGACGGATGAGACTCAACATCCCTGAGATGCTCAGTATGCCAAGTACAGAGGGTAGTAAGACGGATGAGACTCAGCATCCCTGAGATGCTCAGTATGCCAAGTACAGAGGGTAGTAAATGGACGAGACTCAGCATCCCTGAGATGCTCAGTATGCCAAGTACAGAGGGTAGTAAGATGGACTGTCCAAGCCCATGGACAAGTTCTGCTTATCAGGCTGACCCTCAGGTACAGCAGGCCAGGTCCTGACAGCCTCTGGACCTTTATCTGGATGTGGACATACCCTCAACTTCCATGTAAGCCCAGCCAGGGCCATTCAGGTTCCATCACATGTCCCTACCCATACCCATTGCATTTCCAGCCCTTCCCCAACCTTCTTCACCTCCATCATCTGTGATTTTAGCCTACTCAGAAATACCTGTTCATTGGTCTGTTCATCTATCCTTCAGTCCAGCCTCATCTGAAATCCTGAGCTAAAACTCTTGGACATGCTAATGAGCAAAAATCTACTGCCCACCTTGTATTTCTACCTGGTGCTGGAAATGATAGGTGCCCTAACATGAGAAGACACAGAACCAACATTGCTAGTACAGAAGTCCTCCCCATGATCCACTACTGCTTTCATGTTTAAAGGATGAGTTTGTAGAGGACAGTGGTTAGAATTGAGAGCATAGGGAATGAATTTGGGTTGATGTGGGCTTCACTGAGCATGCCTCTGCTTTGGGTTATGGAGTGCAGTAATGTCTTCGTGGGTCTAGGGGCACATTCAAGGAACAGTAGTTGCTGTTCTGCAAGAGAGCTTTTCCTGCTGCAGGTGGGAAAGTGGTGACTTTGGTGTGTCAGGTAGGCCTATCTGTCAGTGGATTAGTTTGCTTCCTGTTTCTATAACAAACATCAAAAGTAACTTGAGGAGGAAAAAGTTTATTTGGTTTCTACTTCAGTGTCACAGTCCACCATTGAAGGAAGTCAAGGCAGGAACACAAGCAGACCAGACCAGAGGCCAGAACCATGGAGGAAAGCTGCCTCCAGGCTCTTGTTCTATAGTTTGATAGGCTTTGTTATTATATAACCCAGAACCACCTGCCCTCCCACCTCAATCATTCATCAATAAAACCCCCACAGACTTTCCTACAGGCCAATCTGGTGGAGGCATTTCCTCAACTGGGTTCTCTCTTCTCAAATGCCTCTAGCTTATGTTAAGTTGACAAGAAACAAAACAAGCAAAATGATCATCCCACTTAGCTCCAAGTCCTTGTCTGAAGGGTCTATGTTGCTGCATTTCCCAAATCTGTCCCACCAAGGCTGCATAAGGTATATGGTAGGATCAGGAGGTAAATGGATGGTGAATGAGTGGACAGATAGGTGGTGTTTGCTAATTGTTCTAAAGGGTGAGAGAGGAAACAGTGAGCCTGGATTTCCATCACTTCTTTTAAATCACTCCCTGTCTATCTTCCTGTAAATAAATAACATCATCATTATCATTCTCAATTTACGCATCTGAAGGTTGGGCGAAATGTGATCTACTTCTGAGTGTTCAAGGATGACATCAGCTAATGTATGACAAGCACACAATGAAGTGTAAGAGCTGCAGAGCTTGAGCCATGTTGTCCCTGTGCTCAAAGGGCTTTGCAAGTTCCAAAAGGCAGCATTACCCACCCAAGTCCCTCAGCACCACTGGGGGGGATGGTCTGATAGCCAAAGCTCCCCTTTGATGAGCAGTCACTCATGGAGACATCTACTCATATACCATGATGATTGTGCAGTGTACACTCATGGCTTGTGTTATTTATAGTCATCTGAACACAAATACCATGCCAAATCTCAGCTTATCAGAACTTTGTGCCAGCCTGCCCACTGCCGTGGTTTCTGATCTAATAAACTTCCTGTCTGCTTCTGTGAATCAGGTGTGGTTCCTGGATCAGAGTTTAATATGAGTCCTATGGTTAACCTGCAGGCAAGTTTGGCTTGTATGTAAAGAATACTGGACTCCCGTGGTGCTACCTATATCTTTAGGCCACTGCCCTCCCTTGGTTTGTGACTGATTGGCTGAATGGGACCCTACATCCTGGGTCAAACAGTACTCAGCCAGGCATTTGGAAAATATGAAGTGTAAGCCAGAAAGACTTGGGTGCTTGTCTGGCTTAATAAGCTTGGGCTCTAATAACAGACAAGCAAAAGCTTAAAGAGCAGACATTTCCCTTTCTTAGTTCTAAAAGCAACAAATGCAGGTCAGGGTGTAGGTGGATTTTGTGTCTACCCTTGCTGGTAGATGCCTTTTTGCTGTGTCATTACATAGCCAGTTTGCCGTGCATGTGTGTGGAGGGAGAGAGAACCTTCTTCTTCCCGTGAGGGTGTTAGTTCTGTCATGAGGCCCTTCTCTCCATCTAAGCCTAATGGCCTCCCAGAAGCCCCACCTCCAAACCCAGTTGTGCTGAGGGACATAGACATTCAAGTCATGAGATGATCTAAGCCCATAACTCTGGGGTCAGACAATGGAGAATCTTGCTTCCTTTGCTGAGTGTTTTCTCATCAACACATCAAGAACAATTATTGGGCTACTTTGGGAGACATCTCCATGGCCTGCAGTCTAGGCCCTCCAGTTTTATGCAGGATCCCGTCTTTCTCTATTATCTCTTCTGGGTCTAGAAGAAACCCTAGTGGCTTCTGTATCATTTGAAGAGCTCCACAGCCCCAGCTCTCTCTGGCCTTGGAAGCATGCTCTCTGCTTACATGATACTTTCTCTGGGCTGTTGTGTGACTGCCTTCATGCCTTGGGGTTCCTCCTACCCTTGTTCCCTCCTTAACAGCCTCTGTAGTCACACCAGCTTAGCTAACACTGCCGTATGTATGCCTTCTGTAGCTTGACCACATTATCCAGTGGTGGCTTGAGGCCTTATTACTCTCCCTCTTTGGTCATGTTGGGGGACTGTCTGTGTCAAGGCATTTTGAAAGAAGAAATCTCCCGAGACATGAAAAGGCCTACAATTTTCCCACTGGCATAATGCATTCTAAATGGAAGTGAAATGGACCATTAGATGGAAAGGGCACTGACTTTGGGGAACTTGCCCTGTGATGAAGAAGGAAGACAGGGCATGAGGAGAGAACAGAACTGAGGTGGCTTCCAGATACCTTTGGAGCACCTGGGAGCCATGGGTCGGAAAAGAGAATCTCACTCAAGTTCTTCTAAGTGCTGCTAAGATAAGCTGTGAGGAAATGTCCTGAGCCAATGCAATGCACCATCGTTACCGCCTGTCTGCAGTCTTGCAGAAGAGGAAGGAAGGATGCTACACTGAAGGAGGCTTATGATGGAGCATGTCCCCCAGCAGAAGGAGTCTGGTCGGAGCTGTCCAGCCAGCAGAGATTTCCTCAGATGGCCTCTAATGCTGAAGAATAGCTAAAGAGATCTTTGGTTCTTAGACAGTATGGAGTATGTTCTAGAGCTTCTGTCATGTTCCAGCTTTAAATTTTTTAATTATGGCTGCTGAAAATGAAGAATAATACAAGGACCATGGGACACATAGATGAACTCATGAGTACTTTAAGAATTGATGTCCCTGGCTAAGCATGGTGACTCCCATCTGTAATCCTAGAAGTCAGGGCCTGAGGCAGGGGGGTTGCTGATTCAAGGCCAACCTGTATTACATAGAGAGACTCTGTCTTAAAAGGGTGGGGGGAGGAAGCAAGGAAGGAAAGAAAAGAAAAAATATTTACAACACTTCTGAGAGGAAAGGGGCAGTGTTGGCAGTTTTCTGTTTCAGGAGAACTGAGCTAGGTAGAAAGTAGAAAGCCTACGATTAGAAAAGGAAATGTCAGCTAGAAATGAGCAATCTGCACTTTGAGATATAAGATCATAGGTGATCATAAATGATAGCTCTACCTCTCTCAAGGTAGTTTCCTGCTCACTGGATGAATCCCTGTGGGTCAGTCACACAGAGTAGACATCAGAAACATTCCTGATGTTTAAATTCATTTTGTCTTCCTCTTTGATGTTCCACATTACATATAGAATGCAAGCTGCATGCGGGGCATGTGACTGTGAAACGACCCTATGTCTGGGGACTGAGACAGGTTCATTGGCTGCAACAGAACTTGAGCAGCAGGAGCAGACTCTGAGAGAGTGTGGTGACCTGCCCAGAGGTCAGAAACATCACTAAGGGGTTGCAGGCCACCTTGAAAAAATCCATACCTTCAAGGAGTGGCCTATAAAGAGAGCAATAATTCACTGATTCTAAGATGACATTTTATCATCCCCTATATTCCACTGAATCAACAGGGAAGCCCAGGAGATAATCATGAGTGGCCAACACAGCTGTGCATATGCACACTGCATGGTACCATCCCTTGTATGTTGTTTGATTGTGGGAAAGATATTCAGAATTGTTATGCTTGACTTTGCATTCTAGATGGAAGCCACAGGGAGTGCAAATAATGACATAGACCCAGCAACAGTGCATAGGCGCGATGCTGATGGAGTAAGTGCTTGTCTGTTTCCAGTGAGAATCAATACTTCCATAGAAACTAAGACGGGACATTTCCTACAAGAACTGGGATCTCTGCTCTATTTTGTAACACGAAGATGAATAAACAAAGGAATTGTCACTGCTCACCCAGCCTACTGAAGACTGTTGGTAGTCTGCAATAGTGTCTGACTTAGGGTTTCTAATACTATGGTAAAAACACCCTGACCAAAAACAATTTAGGGAGAAGATGGTTTATTTGACTTTGTCTCTCACATCACAGTCCATCATTGAAGGAAATAAGGGCAGGAACTGATGCAGAGGCCATGGAGAAATGTCTACTGGTTTATGCCCCATGGCTTTCTCAGCTTACTTTCTTACAGCACCCAGAACAGCACCACCCACAGGGAGCTATGCCCTCACACATCAGTCGTCAATCAGAAAAATGCACCACAGACATGTCCACAGGCCAGCCTGGTAGAATATTTTCCCAAATGGTTCTAGCCTTTATCAAGTTGATATTAAATACCAGCCAACACAGTGTCTCAGGAAATACTGTACAGCCCCCTACCTGCTCCCGAGGTCACATACAGGATTCCAGGAAGGGTCAGTTGCCATTGAAGCACTCCAGGTCAAACTTGAAGGAGGTCTTTAAATTGACTTGGCTTATATCTTTTTTTATGTTTATGTAGGAGTGATGTTTGTCTAAGTCCAATGGAAATGTCTATACTATGTATAGTAGAGAAACTGTAATAGAAAAGTGGCGGCTCATCAATTTGATGGCTTACTTATTACCTTAATTCCTTTCTTTGGTTATATTGTGATATTTCTAATGATTATGGCCACCATAGTTTTTCTTTTCCAGTGCTGAGGTTGTGATAGTAAACTTTATGTGTCAAATTGATTAGGCTTCAATACTCAGCTAGTTAGACACATCTGGATGTGGTTGTAAAAAGTTGTTTTGGTTTCTTAAACAAGTTATTGACATTTAAATCAGTACATTTTGAGTGAGGCTCATTTCCCTCCATCATGTGCATGAGCTTTAGCCAGTCAGCCAGTTAAATGCTCTCTGAGAAAAGCAATCAGGGTCTCAAAGCAAAAGGGAATTTGCCTTCACAGTGGCTTTTAACTCAGGCTACACCTTCAGCTGTTCCCTGAGTAGCTGACAATCTGCCCTGCAGATTTTGATCCTGCTAATTCTTATACAAGTGTGAGCCATTTCCTTAAACTAAATAAATAGATAGGTAGATAAATAGATACATACATACATACACCCACATGCATACATACATGCATACACAAACACACACACACACACACACAGAGAGAGAGAGAGAGAGAGACAGAGAGAGAGAGAGAGAGAGAGAGAGACAGAGAGAGATGCACAGACTGCTTCAATTTCCCTGAAGAGCCTTAGATATTGTAGACTCAAGCTCAGTGTAGTTGAGGTCACTACAATGAATCTTGCTGATTCTGGAGCTAGATCCCCACGCCTCTGCTGAACCTTCTGTGAAGTGAGGATATCACACCATTTTCACAGATTTGTCATGGAGCCTCCAAAACATAAGCTGAAGCATTTACCCAGCAGCCAAGCTTTAAGAAAGAACTTGTGCATTATATTTGAAGGCTGGTATGTGACAAGTGACTGCATTCCTTGTGCTCTGATGATTGGATCCTAATGTGCTCTCTGTCCTATAGAGAGGAAACTGAGTCCTAGAGAGAGTCAGGTATGTTCTACCACAAGGGACTGTGTTCCTAGCTCCCCTTGTAAGTAGGCTAAATTGACATTTGCCAAACCTTCCAAAAAGAGGGATGTGGTTAGTATGTGCATCTGCATTGAATTGAATATGTTATTACAGGACCTCTGTCCCTAGGAAAGTGTGTATTTGGTAGTTGTAACTAGTCTTTCTCTGTCCCTTCAGCCAGCTTCCAAATAACTACACAGAGACTTATTAACTAGGAAAGCTTGACTTTACCTTGGGCTTCTTTTTTTAATTAGCCCCTATAACTTAAATTAACTCATTTTTATTAATCTATGTTCTGTCACATATCACCCATCCTGCTTCCTCTGTGTCTCCTGGTATCTCTATAACACACCTAGATTCCTCCTTCTCCTTTTTCTCTGTGCCTGGAAAATCCACCTATGCCTCCTGCCTAGTTATTGGTCGTTCAGCTTTTTATTAACTAATCATAACAATACATTTTTACACAGCGTATAACTATCTCACAGCAGGTGATTATTCCTGCCACTAACATCAGCTACTACTCAAAGAAGTTCTGAACATATCAGATAGCCTGTCCAACCAAACAGCATGCCCTGAGCCCAGCCAGCTGTGTGCCTACAGTAGCTGTGACCAGTAGGACATCTGAAGGGGACTTCTTAGAACTGTTGAGAAAAGCTGAAGGCACAGTCCACAGATGTTCAGGGACACTCAGCTTTCCTACAAGAGAGTTGGGTGAATGAGGACCTGGCCACCATGTACTTCCCTGCAGACTGGGAAAGGTCTGGGGTTCTAGTGAATGAGAACCTTTCCCACCAAAGGTCACCAAGTAGCTGGGAGGGAGAACCAGGAACTCATTAGGACCTTGACCATCATGTTGTTATGTGTGTCTGGGAGGGGCTGAAGGTGGAAGGGTGTACTCAGTCAGGAAGATGGGAGAAGCTACAAGTGAGATATTTGGTAAATAAGGACTGGAGCACCTGGTGACCCGGAGGCTGGGAGAGGCTTAGGGGAATGATGTAGTGAGTAGGACCTCTGCCACCATAGGATCATTCTGTGGCTGAGGGAGGCTAGCTGAGGAGACATTTCTCTGCACCACAGCTCTGTCTTGTCAGCTCTTCACCTGGGAAGAGCAGGAGATCTGCATTTATCTTAATCTCGTTTACTCCCAAATTGCTCTTTTCATAGGACAGTTTCATTTCCATGTTAAACATAATGACAATAACTAGATTTGATTGTTTAGAAGATTCATAGCATAACAACTTTGCTTTTATTTCCATGGATCTTTATTCACAGTTAGAGCAGTGATGGTACTAGAAAGGAGGAAATGACCAGCTATTTAACTTAAGCTAAATACATTGACTGTTTACAGAATTAAATCTTAAGTAAATTAACTTGTGCATCTGGGTTCCGTATAAAAGCCAGGGAGGTGCTCATACTGTTTATCTGCAGCTTAGGGGTGATTCTGCCCTCTTGAAACATTTATTCCCTCAAAGAGCCAGAGGGAGCTTCTAGGATTTCACCTGACTCCACTAGAAGAAGATTCTCCAAACACGGAATTGGTGAGAGGAAGACATTCATGAAATGACCCCTGCCTGATTCCTGTCATTCAATTGTAAGTTCATGAAGGATTTTTGATCCTGCTCAGTCCTCAGTTTCTAGAGCAGTGCCAGCCAATAAATAGCAGATAAGTAGTTATATTTGTTAAGTAAATTAATCAGCTAATCATTTGCAAATGTACCAAGAATGATTGATATTTAAGGAAATTAATCACAAGTGACCACTTTAAATTTAAATGTATGGCTGAGATTACCACTTGCTTTTTGCTTGGTGTACAATAATTTCTTTAAAGAACAACTGACTTCCCCCTAAGGAGAACTTGCTTTGATAGACATTAAGGAATACCACAAATACACACTAATTAACAATGGTGGTCTTGAGGCAAGTGAAGACAAACGGGCAGAAGGAGCTGGGAGACAGACTTTAATGTGGTAGGAGCTTAAAGTACATTAAAACAGAACCACAAATCAATAAAGTTTTTAGATAAAAACTTTAGAAACTTCCTATATAGGGGAACTCATATGTATAAAGGAAAGCCAAACTGGAGCCATTCCAAACCACATCAAAAAGTTAGGAATAAAGACTTAACCATGGAGGAACTTAACTGGGAAAAACTAAAATATACAGATTTCTAAAATAAAGACTTCAGAACATAAGTGATAGGGTTATTTCAGAATTAAGAATCTCAGATTAATCAAGGCTGTCTTTGAAAGCACCTACAAATGAGTGACAAATGGGAAGGAAATAGCTGAAGTATTAAAAAAATGTATGTATATATGCATGCATGCATATATGTATGCTTATGTGTATGTATATATATGGAATTCTTCTAAGTCAATAGGACCCAAGAGGAGCCCATGTGGGAGAACCGGTGATGGTCAGTCTTCCCTGTCAGCTTGACTTGATTTAGGATCTCCTGTACACTCACTTCTAGAGCTTTTCCAGTGAGATGAAACTGACAAGAGGAGACTCATCCCTGACTGTTGCAAACAGAGAAGAGAAACAGATGGCACCAGCATTTGTCCTCCTGTTCCTGTCTGTAGACAAAGGCCATTGTGACCAGCTGCTTTATGTCCCTGCCACAGGGCCTTCTCCAGCATAATGGATGGAATTCCTTCACACTGTGAGCAAAACAAGCCCTCCACCTTTCACTTGGCTTTAGTCAGGTATTTTACCACAAGCAAAGAAACTAAAGCCATAGGTAACATGTACCAACAGACCTTTTGCAAAACAGGAAAATCCCTAGACTAGATAGCAAAGGAAAGTTTCTGCTTTATTTCTAGTTAGCAACAAAATAACTTTTTGTGAATCATAAGGACCTTTGGTGTCTTTGGAGCCCACTTATGGGTTAGCTCTGACCACAAATACTTCCTCACCCCTTCCAGAATTGTGACTTTAGATTGAAAGATGAAATCTGACAATATATCTGCTTCTTAAGAGACTGTGACATATCTGCCCTTGATAGAACAGAGATTTTTTTCCTGACTTGTGTTGTTCTCTTAAAGATGGCTTTTATTCATCAAAAATTTTAATTTTATTAGATTTGATTCATCACTATGGCCGTATAATCTGTACTCTCTATGTAGGATGGATGTTTTTGAGGAAGAAGGCAGCATACCTCACAGTATGAGAGGGAAGAATATGAGCAGAGATACTACAGGAGGACTGGGTTCTCATCTCAGACACCTCTCCACTCTTCGCCCCTCCCAGCCACACGGTGGCCACATGATGGCCAAGGTCCTAATTCACTGGTCCTCTCTCCTTTCACCACCACTTTAACTACTTGGTGACCATTTGGTGTAGAGAGCCTCGCCTCATTCAGTGGAACAACCCACCATTAGGGGCCAATGACGTTGACTGGACTCTCTAGTGCCAGCCAACATTCCAGATACTGAGGCTGCAGAGGTGACCCACAGATGACTGTGCTAAAAAGCTCATGGGGATACCAGGTCTGCATAGGAAGAACCTCATCCAGTGGTGAGGAACACTGTGCAGAGAATTAAAACAGGCTGATGGGACAGAAGCTGAGGTAGTGTCAGCCTGAGAAGGAAGAGGCTGTAGAGAAGATGCTCAAGGAAGATGTGAGAGGGTATGGAGAGATGCTTAGGACAGCATATAGAGAAGCTCTAGATGAAGACAGGTAGTGGGTTGGCCTAGGACCAGTAAGCTAGTCTAAATGACAAGTGTAGATGGGAAAATGTCCAAAATGTCATGGAAAGGGAAGCAGGGCACTAGCTAGTGGAGATCTTCTCTGTCTGGCTGAGAAGTTTGGATTTAGGCTCAAGTGAGCTGGGGGAGGGTCATTGGGAGGTTTTAAATCAGAGGTGATAGAATCTGTTTTCTACTTCTTAACAACACACACATACATGCATACTCGAACATACACATAAAACTTCCACCACCTCCTCCTCCTCTTGATGTGTTGAGTCAGATCAGAAGGAAAGGAAAGAACACTGGTGTTTGTCTGGGGACACTCAGTCACTCAGGTAAGAGACAACTTTGAGTATCAGGTATTGGCAGGAAGGTGGAAAGCAAGTAGAAGGAGGAGCAACAGATGCGAATGTTTTTGTAGTAGAAACTGAGGAAACAAGCTCATGGAGGTGTGGGCTTTCTGAGTAAGAAGCTGGAGAGCTGCTATTGTCATTTATGAGGCTGAGAAGGGAGGAGGAACTAATTTCAGACTGTGGAGTCAGAAGTCAGAGGCCTAGTTAGGCAGTATATGGTTTGAAGTGTGTGGGAATGTCAGACAGGAAGTTAGTTGTTGAAACCCAGAGTTCCAGTGACACATTAGTGCTGGTCTATGTCCTTCCTCTTCTCTACATGCCATCTTGGGCCTTCAGCAAGAAAAGCAATGAGGGGTGTGTTTCTGAAAACAGGAAAACCCAGCTGAGCTCTGGGCAGGATTTTGAGAGCAGGAAGCCTGGGCTAAGGCAGAGTATCAAGAGTACCCAAGGAAGGCAGTGTTTTAGCAGGGCAATGTCTGCAGTACACTTGAAGGCTAATTAATATAAGACACACTTCATGGCTGATTTTAGAAACCCACGTCAGACAGTCAGCACAAAACTGAATAGGAAGGCTTTAGATGCTATGCTGGTGTGGGACATTTGGTACCTTGCTCATCTGTCACATGCCTGTGTCACAGCTATTTATTCAGTTCCTATTCTCCCAAAGAAAAGCAGAAATGTAAGCCTTCATTTGACCCCTACTCAAAAGGAAGAGCATAGCAGCTAGCCCAAAACACAAGGTAGGATGGGATAGAAAATGTGAAAAATCCAAGCAAAATCACCAGCCCACTTTGTGCATCAACACAGCTCAGCTTCACAGAGATCACATAATTCACTCAGGCACTTCTTAGAACCGAAAGATCAGAATTAGAACCTGAAGCATCCTTTTGTCAGTCCAGGATTCCTCACCAGGAAGAGCCTCAGCTCTCAGTCTCAGTGTTTCTGTGGGCTCTGAGGGAGGTCTCCATTCCCAAAGCTTTGCTCTGTGATTTCCATAGGGCGGACTGTGCCATCCTTAGCAGATGGTGGCCAGTGAGCTCAGAGGGTATGCAGGACATAAAAGTCAGTCATGCGAAGTCCAGAAATTCCTCATTCCAGATTAAACTCACCCTGTGCTTCATCTTCAGAGAGAGAGCTTCTCATTTGTAACGCTTTACTCACACATCTCGTTTTCCCCTCCTCACCCCTCCCTCCTTCCTTCCTCTTTCCTCTTTTATACTTAACTTCATGTAGCTTCTCATTTTAATTATTATTTTAAGTTAGATTTGATTACATCACTCATTCCTTCTTACCCTTTGCTCCCTCCAACTCTGCAGTAACACACACGCACAAACAGACACACACACACAGACAAACATACACAGACACATACACATACACACACAGACATACACGCACACATACACTCGCGCGCACACACATACACACAGACACACACAGGCACACACACACACATGCACAAACAGACACACACACAGGCACACACAGACAAACACACACAGACACACACACATACACATGCACACACATATATACACACACACACATACATGTATGCACACACACATATACAGACACACACCCATACACACGAGAGAGAGGGAGAGAGAGAGAGAGAGGGAGGGAGGGAGGGAGGGAGGGAGGGAGGGAGGGATCAGAGAGAGATCTCTTCAGTCCATTCTTGTCTATAAAGTAAGTGCTTTGAGATACACTGGGGAGGGGTTAGCAGAGTGTGCTCGAGAGAAATGTGCATTCAGGAGCCTCTCTCTCGTCTTGATGGATCAGTTTCTGGAGGCAGGCCTTGTACTTTGGTTTCCTGACCCTCTGTGACAAGCATAGCATAGGGATGTGTTTTCTCTGGATTGGACATGGCTAAAATGACTAAAATCAGACATCTGTAACCCTGCAGGAGACCCTCCCAAGAGTCAGCATCTTAACATTCCTTCCTGGAGAAAGAAGGAGGTTCAAGAGGTTCATGGGACTTACACGGCTTCAAGGGATCCTCAAAAGGCGCCGCCCCCTCAGTTTATGGAGAACTAAACAGCTGACTAGGGTGATGCCTTTTGGTAATGTGGTTGTCTGTAAGTTGCCCAGGAGACCCTTCATTCATGCTGTTTGGCGTTGGCACAGGACAGGACACGAGACACTGCAGGGGTCAGTGTTATTAGCTACTCATAAGTTGCCATGAGGAGTCCCTGGTAGCAGAGCTGCTTTAGTCACTGATGCTCCTGAAAGCTCATTGGTTCTCTGAGCTAGACTTAGATCTTTTGTGGGAATGCCTGTTTTTTTAATCTGACATAAATATAGAGATGCTTCTTCACTTGTCCCCCAGAAAAGTCATGTGACAAAAGAAGACAAAATTAGGCTTAAATATTAAACCTATACATTGCCCTGTTATCTGCAGCTCTCCTTTCCTGTCCCAGTGGTCAATTGTAATCTGAAATACTAGGTAGGAAAGTCTGTGCTTGCATGGTGCTTATTAGAATATATCATTATTCCATCTTTATGATTGGTTATGATTAATCTCTAATATAAATTGAACCTTATCATAAGTCTGTATGATTAGGCTAAAGAAGAAAATCTGTGCAGTTCTATGCTATGTGAATTTTTAACCACTTGAAAGAGTCTTAGAATGTATCTGCTGTGGAAGAAGAAGCAACACTCTGTTAGAAAGGAGATGGAGCTGTTGCTGCAGACAAGTCAGGAAAGATGGGGAGAAGTGGGAAAAGGAAGAGAGTGCCAGGAAAGTTCTGAAGCTGGTTGGCAGCTGGCTCTGTTTGGGACACTAGCAGGCAGACAGGTACTGAGGAAGTGACACTCACAGTGTTGTACATGATCTCCATTGTTGGATGACCTTCCATGAAACCTTCCACTGGAGTTTGTCCTCTGGAGAGAGGTCTGCTTCTTTTGAATGTTTTAGTAAGCCAAAGGTGGCTACTCTTCTAGAGGTGGCCTTTCCTGCCCCATTCATAGTCTAGGGATATCTGTTAAGATACTGCCCTGCCTCTTCCATCCCATAACTCACCAGGCTTCTGACTTGCAGCTGGGGATGATTGGCCCAAGGAAGGGTACATGAAGGATAATCCATCTTTTGAGATTGTGAAAATAGTTTCTGCAATGTTTCCTCTCAGAGTGATGTAACTGTGGCACATAAGCCAGGCTGCTGTATCTGATTATCTAAATTATTAGGTAGAAAGCAAGAAATGGGATGAAGAGCAGAGACCACATGAGCACCTTATAATGTGGCAGAATTCTGTCAAGGCTCTGCAGCCTGGCCCTCCCCCACCCATTGTCTGATCTGGCCCTTAAAGCATTTCGCTTTGTTTTTCTTAAGGCAATTTTTGTGTTTTTATGGTCTGTGTTTCTAAGAGTCTATGGTATACAACTATCATCAACATGTAAATTACGCAAAGTTTCATGCCTATCTTTTAATGTCTGAAAGACTATGTTAATGCATTCTTATGAAAAGAAACAAAGTATAAATATTATTATGATAACTTGTCTTTTGCATTCAATATGATAATTTATCTGGAAATCCAAGAGTTCTCATTCATTCATCCAATTACTTGACCATTATCTTCCCATATGTTTTTTGTTTTAGAATTTCAAAATCCGTATAACATTTAAATCAAATCTACCCATCCCTTCCCCACAATCCCTCCCCAATCCCTCACTTTTTCCTCTCTACTTTATGAACTCTTATTTTTAAAACCCAAAGAGTTCATTTCAAGCAACTTATATGTACATAGATGTGGGACAGTCCACTGGAGCACGAGGAGCCTTTTGGAGGCCATATCCCTGAAGAGGAATTGATTCTCCTACCCCAACAGCTGGCCTCTGAAGGGCCCTTAACCATGGATAGAACTTCCATGACCCTCTCCCACCCATGTGGGATTTTGGCTAATTTAATCTTGATGGTCCTGTGAATGCAGTCACAGCTGCTGTGAGATCATGTATGTTGTAGCTCTGCCATGTCAAGCAAATACTGTTTTCCTACAGATGTCACTATCTCTGACTCTTCCAGTCTTTTTTCCCTCTCTACCAGATGACCTCCAAACTTGTAGGGAGAATGTGTGATATAGATATCCCATTTAGAACAGAACAGTGCATTTGCTTATTCTCTGAATATTGACAAATTTTCTATATTAAATCACCATCTACTATGAGCATAAAGATAAAAACTTATGCATCTTTTAATTACTATATTCAATTATAAGAATAATACTATTAGGTCTTCCTGTATGGCCCATGATCTAGCCAGCCATTAGTTTTCAGGCATGCATGCATGAGTTCCATCTTGTGAACCAGGCTTCTAGTCAGAAAGTCTTTGTTACTATATTAGCTGCTTTTTTTGTGTCTGTAATAAAACATCACAATTAAGGCAACTTGCAGAAGGAAGAGTTTCTTAGGGCTTATGGCTAGAGAGGGAGGCCTGGTAGAAGATGGCAGGCATGGCGTCAGCAGCAGGAAACTGAGAGCTCATGCTCTCAAGTGCAGGCACAAAGCAAAGAGAACAAGGGTACCACGTGGCTCTGCACTCTCAAAGCCCACCTCAGTGACATACTTCCCTCTAAATACTCTGCACTGTGTCACTTATTGGAGTGTGAGTGCTCAAATGCTGGATCCTGATGGGGGCACATTTGAACCACTGTGAGTTCTCCCATAACATTTATGACACCCTTACAACAGTGGGCATATCTTGCCAGGCTAGTCATTCCTATAGTTTGAAAAGGCTAACATCTGGGTAACCTTTTATCCTTAGCATTATGCATAGAACCTTGTAGCTCCATGAAAGTTAGCCATATGGATGAAGTTTCCAAGTTGGTACCAGCTAGTTTTCTCTGATTCCCATGACTCAAGAATGTGATCTTCAGCAATAGGCTCTTAGCAGTAATCTGAGGGTAACCAAGAACAATGACAATAGCCTATAACATTTGTGGGGTCTATGGGATGCCACTGAGCAAGATGTCAAAAGAGGCAACCTATACCTGCTATTGGGTGTAGTTGCATGAATTTGTTTTGTATTAAATGAGACTAAGCCAAATATCAAGGGAAGGCTGAAATATCAGAGAGAGGAAGTACTACAGTCAATTGAAAGTACTCACCCAGCTGCCTTGTAACTTCCTCAGCCTTACTCCTGGTCATTTATTTCTACCTGTTGCTTCTGTCTTTGCTGGGTTTCTATGAGCCCTTATGTACCCTGTCCCATTCAGGTTAGGATTAAAGGCATGTAGCCTTGAACTCAGAAACAGAAGAAGTTCTGTCTCTGGAGTTATGGGATTAAGGGTGTAGGTCACCACTCCAGGCTTTCCCTGTGCTGGGATTAAAGGTGTCTGTGACTGACTTAGCTGTTTATCCTTGTATTCAAGGATCTAGGATTTCCTGAGCTTTCAGCCTAGGATTTGACTGTGTGCTGCCTCTCATATTTCAGGATTTATTAAATATCTAACAAATATCCACAATTGGGTCCATCATTTGGTGTTTTAGGAGAGGCATTGCTCCTCCCTTACAGGATAATTACATTTAAAGATTCTATAAATGTGGGTTACTGTATGGCATTTTCAAAGGCTCTTAGTGCCGTGGTTTGTTATCCCTCTCCACAATCCCTGCTTTACTCTGCTCTCCTGTCTTAGCCAAAAGGCCCAGAAGCAATTTCCCTGCCCCTCTATCCCTTGCCCCATTTAAACATTCCTGCTCTATTAGAGCTTAGCAATCTAGTAAGTATCAAGGTAAGAGAGAGAGAGAATGAAAATAAATTCTCAAATGTTGTTCTGGGCCTTGAATTGTGGAATCAACTAGAATTAGGACAGAATTAAGTAAAGAAGTCAATGACAGGTAATTGTATAACAGACTCTTCATGTAACATAAAGCTGATGACCTATATTCTTTGTAGACTTTAGTTAACAGTATTGGGCCACATCTTAGTTCACTTTGTGCTGCTGTAATAGAATACCAGAGACAGTAATTTATAATGAGTGAAAGCTTGTTGGATCATAGTCATGGAGTTTGGGAGGCCATACTAGGATGATGACCCAATGATGACCGTTCTGTGCTACTCTGACAGACAGGAGAACAGCAGAGTAAAAGAGTGTTAGAGAAGAGAATGCGCAGCCACCCTTGTCACAGTAGTAAATACATTTCTTTGATAGCAGCATTAATTCTTTATTCTATCCTCGTGGCCTGATTACTTCTCACTGGTTACTTCTGACTCAGTCTTCATCATCTTCACCTCTAATGTCAGGACAAAGGTAGTAAGAAGCACTGCTGAAGAATGGAGAACATGTGCTGCTCCTCAGTAGCGTGTATCATGTACTAATGTCTGTCAAAACTTTTTAAAAGATTCATTTTTAGTTTTAAGTATGTATATTATGGTAGTTTTAATGAAAATGGCCCCCATGGGCTCAAGGAGTGGCACTTTTAGAAGGTGTGGCTTTGTTAGAGGAAGTGTATCTGGGGGTGGGCTTTGAAGTCATTGTCACTTCCTATTGCCTGTGATGTAGGACTCTCAGCTGCCTGTCCAGTGCCATATCCATCTGCATGCCTCCATGTGTCCCACCAGACAATGAACTAACCTCTGAACTGTAAGCCATTCCCAATTAAATGTTTTTCTTTATAAGAGTGTTGTGGTCATGGTGTCTCTTCACAGCATTAAAACCTATACTAAGACATGTATGCATATGTATCTGCATGTGTATATGTGACATGAGTACAAATGCTCACTACTAGGAGCTGGGGTCACAGTCAGCTGTGATCTACTGGGCATGATGCTGGGAACTGAAGTCAGGTCCCCAAGAAGCAAGTACTCTTATGTGCTGATCCATTTCTCCAGCACTGTACTTATGAATACTAATTCACTGCCTATGGTATATCACTTATTTGTGTGATTTGCATGTACCTTTAATTAAAGAAATATCTCTATAAGAAAGGTAAAAATGCCTATTTTACTGTATGAAATGGGGCCACACACAATTATATAATTTGTCCAAAGCCCCATGGGAAGTCTATTGCCCAAATGAGGTACTATGCTTTTTAATCTTAATTGTCAACTTTATTAGATTGCTCAGTGTCTAGAAGAGTGTCAGAATACCTCTGGTGTGCTGTTGAAGCCATATCTAGAGACTACTGAGTAAGAGGGGGAGACGTGTCTCATCCTATGGGCTGGGACACCTAGAGGAACTGAATGAGATAAAGGCAGACCGACTGGCACAGAGTACAGGCATCTCTCTTTGCCTAACTAAGGATGTGTGGGACTCCTTCTTAGGGACTGGAATTCTGGACTGAATACAAAGGGGAAAAGAGGCGCTGTAGCTCTAGCTTGGCTAATAGGGAACTTGAGCAACGTCCATGAAACTATGGGTCCAGTCTGTAGCACTGAATAAAACTATGTGGTGGCACATGCCCAGAACTTTAGGATTTGAGAAGTAGAAACAAGATGATTGGAAGTACAGGGTTATCCTTGGCTACATATTGAATTTGAGACCAGTCTATGATATATGAGACCCTATCTCAAAAACAGGGGGAGGGAGGGGAAAAAATGAGCTGGGCACCAGCATTCAGCTTTCTGTGCTCCCTACCTGCCCAGAAGTGAGCAAGCTGACCATACACAGGCCTTCCCAGACACTGAGAGCTGAATCCCCTTAACCTGTTAGCCAGATACCTTTTCCTCCTTTAACTTTGTTTTCAGGGGGGGAGTTTGTTCACAACAGAAGGAATAAAAACGTATCATGGCATGCTGACACTGCTAAAATGGGCGCCAGAGATATATCTTTTCCTCTTTCAAATTGTTTTTCTTTGGTATTTATTGCAGTGACAAGGTTACTAATAGGTTTTATACCACGTCTCTGGCACTGCCTGTGTAGGACAGGCATGACACAGTCTGGAGTTGACTCCCTTAACCCTAACCCTGCCAGGTTTTAAACCCATGAGAGCATCCAGGGTAGCCAGGGTGATCTCTTTGCCCCTTCACCACAGAAAAAGGTAGGCAAGACCCAGAGGATGCTCCAGGATACAAATGGAAAAAAAAATGGTAAAAACCATTATTTTGTACATCTTACATTTAAGACAGAAAGAAAATAAAGGCTAGAATAAAGTTGGAATGAGAGAAGATGATTCTAATCAGGAAATGAAAGGGTGTATTTCAAGTGAAAAATACTCCAAAGATCAAACTTTACAGAAATATTTTAAGTCAGAAATATTTAAATGTACCAGAAGCTCTATGAGAATTCTCAAAGGAACAGGTGAAAAAAGATGTAAATGCATATTTGGAAGTTTAGCTGCATTATACGCATGAGATGCCTTTGTCCACACATTCAGGACGAGCACTGGATCAGGCTTCTGCCCACTGGGCTGACTCCAGCATCTGGTGCACACCCTGCTCCACCTACATCACCTGTTGTCTTTGGAAAAACCATCAGTCATGTCTACTAACTGTGCTCACTTGTTTCTGTCTATTTGTTTTATGATTATTTTTTATTGTGAAGTGACCAGAAGGCACAGCAATTGTCCTGTATCTATAGATTCTCCTCCATTGGCATGTTGCTTCTTCTACTCTCCAGTCTCTGGAACTGTGAGCCAAAATAAGCCTTTCTCTTACAATTTATCCATTCTTAAGGTTTTTGTTGTTGTTCTTATAGCAACCAAAAATGTATCAGGCACAATTCTTGCCATTTTAAATAATCCAGTTGAAATCCCCCACCTCCTCTTCATGGCCTATTTCTCTCAACTGCCATTTTCCGGTGTCTTTATGACCATTGTGACTACAGAGCACCCTGCTGACCTATAGACAGCCTTGCAGCCAGGGTTCAGGGACCCCAGGTTCTTTGGATGTGACACTTGGACAGTAATTATTTCTCTCTCCTTGTCCTCACCTCCCATTATGTGTGTGTCTGTCTCTACCCCTCTCTCTTTTCTCCAAGTATATTTCTAGCCACAACATTCTTCTTGGACTTTGTTCTCATGCGGAATCTCTGTCCAGGCCTCCTTTAGCGTGCTGCTAGCCCCGCAAATCTGTTCCTCCATAGCCCAGCAGAGAGACTAAGATCTCTTCGGCCCCACCATTCCAGGTATGACCGTACAACTTCTGTATCTGAGAACTGCTTCTTCAGGCTCCCAGCAACCAGGAGCTGCCTTCCCGGGCAGGACACAAGCCAGAGACAAGGAAGAATCTCTGTTTGTTTGTTTGTGCTTTGTTTTTTAAGTTCTTCAAATGACTTTATTTATCATTACACTAAATGGACATGTGTAAGCTGTACACCCACAGGGTTACTGCTTTTCACAGTATTTAGAATCACCTAGCAAAATAAAATTTGAAATTAAAAGTTTTTCTTTCACTTTACATGCCAACCACAGTTCTCCTTCCCTTCCTTTGTCCTGATCACCCCCAGCCTGCCCCCATCCACCCCTCCACTCCTCAGACAGGGCAAGGCTCACATGGGGAGAAAACCAAGTCTGACATATCAACGTGTGACAGGAACAATCTCCCTCCCCATATCAGGGTTGAACAAGGTGTCCATCCTTCTATAAGGAATGGGCTTCAAAAAGCCAGTTTATGCAATGCATGGAACTAGAATAAATCATCCTGAGTGAGGTAACCCAGACCCAGAAAGATAACATGGTGTGTACTCACTCATAAGTGGATATTAGACATAAAGCAAAGGATAAGCAGGCTATAGTCCACAACCCCAGAGAAGCTAAGAAACAAGAAGGACCCTAAGAAAGACATCCATCCATCCATCCATCCATCCCCTGGGAAGAGGAAATAGATAACATCTCTTGAGTAGATTGGGAGCATGGGGTGGGGTAAGGGGAAGTATGATGAGTACATGAGGGAACTAACTGGATGGTAGAGTTGGGGGAGGGACAGAGAGGGAGAGCAAAGAAAGGATCTTCATAAGGGAGCCACGTTGGGGCTAGGGAGAAACCTGTTTTTGTTTTCTTTTTTACCTTCCATCTGTAATAAGAGGTTTCTGGCCTGTCTGGCCTTAGTCCAGTCAGGCAGAGCTGCAGTCCCACACAAACACACATAAGCTTATATTAACTACATGCTGTTTGGCCTATGTCTCAGGCATATTGCTAGCTAGCTCTTGCATCTTAACTCAACCCATTTCCATTAATCTGTCTTGCCATGTGGCCCGTGGCTTATCTATTACTTTACATCTTGCTTCTTGGGCACCTAGATTGTGTCTCTGTCTGACTCTGCCCTCTTTCCTCTTTGTATATGCTCAAATTTCCCACATCCTTTTAAGATGCCCTGCCATAGGCCCAAACAGCCCCATTATTAATGAGTGATATTGACATCGTACAGAAAGACACCCATATCATCCACCCTCCCGTCTGTGTACTTCCTCCCATTCCACTCTCTACCACTTCAGGTTGTGATATTTTCACACACCCCAGGATGCTGCCCTTAGCATCTCTGTAGGTGGCTTACTGTGTGAGAGGTTTGCCCCTAGACCTCTGCTTAGAACTCTTGAGTCAGAACCCAAAAAGCTAAATTGAGAAATGCAGGAATCCCCAAAGACTCAAGAGAGTGCCCCCTCCTTCTGTAGGAGGAAAATCACACATTTTGCTAAAAAGGGGAAAGAAAGCAACAATGGGTTTGGTTCCTCCTGGATCTCTGCAGCAGACCTTACACCCTTCATCAAGCTCTACCCAATGCATTTCCTCTGCAAGGTTCTTACATTTCAAAGCTTGCCCCCCCCCCACTCTTCTGCCCAGCAGTCAGCTCCACTGTTTAATTGACAGTCACATGGACACACTCATATACTATTGTTTGATGCTTGGCTGTTCTCATCTACAAGGATGGAGCCAGCACTGTGGCGAGAATCTATTTCTCTGACGTACATTGAGCACCAGGTATAATGTCCATAGTGTGATTGCTGCAGAGTGAATGAATGATTGCCTTTTGCCCTTTGGAATGATGGCCTATAAATTTTCATATTCATCTTGGTTTTTAAGCAGTTGAGTTTTTGAGATAGAAAATAAAGGCTTTCTTTTGAAAAACCATGGAAACCTTACAGAGAGAAGGAGGGAGGAGAGAGAGAGAGAGAGAGAGAGAGAGAAAGAGAGAGAGAGAGAGAGAGAGAGAGAGAGAGAGAGAGAGAGAGAGAGAGAGAATATGAATGAATGAAAATGGAGTTATCTTATGACAGGGTAACAGCGGTCCTAACAGACACAAGAAAATTCTCAATGCTGGAAATAGGTTACTTCTTTTGTAGTGGATATTTGTCAGTGAGGTCCCATAGACCTTTAGACATTGCTGGCTATTGTGTTGCTCCTGGTAACCCTCCAGAACTTTATCAACATCTTTCCTATTGCTGAAGACACTGTTACTTGAGTCATAGAGCATTTAAAAAATCAAACTGGTACTTTCTTGAAAGCTTCATTCCTACTGGTTAGATTTCTTAGTGCTGGAAGATGCTATATAAGCTAATTGAAGATAAAAGTAACCATCCATCATACCAAGATATGAACCCTGAAAGCCATAGTAACATTTGCTTTGATAAAACATGATCTTTGGTATAATAATGGTATGAACATCATGGGACTAACCAACCACATTCTGATGGGATTTAGGTCCCCTGTCATAAGACAAAATATTGAGAACCTATAGCCAGATGGTTCATAGTCCCTAAGGGAGCACCTACTACCATTATGCTGCTAAATGGATGTAGTGTTAAACCAGCTCCTTATGAAGTATCATCATACCCATAGATCATTGCACCTCTCAGCCCTCATCTGAGAGGCTTCTGTTTACAGTAGATGGTGATTAACACAGTGATTCTTCAATTGATCAAGGTGCAGAAAACAAAAGACTCAAGAATTCTCGGCCATAAGGGAAATATTTACATTGTACCTCCTGTCATCTCCCTTAGTTCAGGGTTCATTGTAGAAAAGTGATTGAGCAGAAGAAGTATAAGAGCCGAAGGTGATGGATGACTACCAGGAAGCATTACCTTCTAGACACAGCAGAGCATGTGCACATATGAACTCACAGTAGCTGCAAAAGCATGCACAAAACCTAATGAGACCTGATCTCAGCGTAGAGAGAGTGAACACATAATTCTATGCCTAGCCATGAAGCTACTGGCAGTTGTTAACTGCTGGGAGAGGGAATACCAGTTTTCTCTAAGAGTATAATCTTTGGTAAGTCGACTATGTTCCAGTAAAAGGCCACATATCCAAGAATATTTTGGCAGCACAAATTGATCTTAAAGGATTTTTTTAAAAAAAAGAAAACAATGTTTTGTGGATAAGGAAGTATGGGTGTATCTGTAAAGAGTTGGGGGAGGGTACAAATATGACCAAACATGTTGTATGGCACTCTTAGATATCTAATAAAAAGGAGAAAGAAAATGATATATAGATTTTTCAGGCTCTCCAGAATGTAGGCATGATGCATATACATGCATATGTGTATGAGAATGTGTGATACACATGAGAGCACACATGATGTGCATGTGTTGGACAGAGAGTTGTGTTGCTGTATAATGCTGTGTCTTTCCTTCCAGCAAAAGCACTTTTTTTTTAGATTTTTTCATATATATTTATTATTTGGTGTTTTTATATCATGCACAATAATTAAACTCCCTGTAGCCAGACCCTTAGAGAAAACAAGTCTTTCCTTACCCACCCCTCTACCAGAAACCATCAATGCAGAAGTGAGGCATTGTGTCATTTAGCTATGTTGTGGTCTTCAGTTCTTGTGTACAATGACATCTCTCTCTTTTTATATTTTTTTAAGGTCCACTAATGAGTGAGTACATCCCCAGCTTCTCTTTCTGGGATTGTGATACCTCGATCAAGAGTATGTTCTCCATATTCCTCCATTTGCCTGCCAATTTTAGGATATCATTTTTTTCTTACTGCTGAGTAGTACTCCATTGTGTAGATGTTCCACAGTTTGTTAATCCATTCTTCAGTTGAGGGGCATCTAGGTTGTTTCCAAGTTCTTGCTATTACAAATAATGCTGCTATCAACATAGTTGAGCTAATGCTTTTAGGATGTGAATGTGCATTTTTAGACTATATGCCTAATAGTAGTATTGCTGGGTCCTTGGGGAGATTGATTCCTAGTTTTCTAAGAAACCATCATATTGCATTCCAAAGTAGTTGAACAAGTTTACACTCCCACCAAAAATGGAGGAATGTTCCCTTTGCTCTACATCGTCTCCAGCATAGGCTGTCACCTGTGTTTTTAATCTTGGCAATTCTGACAGGTATAAGGTGGTATTTCTTTTTTTCTTTTTTTTTTTCACATAATCTATTTCTTTTTTTTCCTTCTTTATTTTGTATTTATCAAAAAAACAGTAAAATGAATTTAAAAGGTGGTATTTCAAAGTTGTTTTGATTTGCATTTCTCTGATGGCTAAAGATGTTGAGCACTTTTTCATATGCCTTTCAGCAATTCGTAATTCTTCTGCTGAGAATTCCCTTTTTAGTTCTGAACCCCATTTTTTGATTGGGTTTCTAAGGGTTTTGGGCTCTAGCTTTTTGAGTTCTCTATATATTTTAGAGATCAATCCTCTGTCATTTGTAGGGCTGATAAAAATGTTTTCCCATTCTGTAGGCTGTCATTTCATCTTACTGACTGTGTCCTTGGCTTTACAGAAGCTTCTCAGTTTCAGGAGGTCTCACTTACTGATTGTTGTTCTTAGTGTCTGTGCTACTGGTGTTATATTTAGGAAGTAGTAACCTGTGCCAATGCGTTGGAGGGTATTTCCCACTCTTCTATCAGGTTCAGTGTGGCTGAGTTTATGTTGAGGTTTTTGATCCACTTGGATTTAACTTTTGTGCAGGGTGACAGGCTTGAATCTATTTGCATTTTTCTACACAATACCAATCAACTATGCCAACACCATTTGTTAAAGATACTATCTCTTTTCCATTGAATACATTTGGCCTCTTTGTCAAAAATCAAGTGTTCATAGATGTGTGGGTTAATGTCTGGGTCTTCATTTCGATTCCATTGTTCCAACAGTCTTTTTATGCTAGTACCAGGTTGTTTTTATTACTGTGGCTCTATAGTATAATTTGAAGTTAGGGATGGTGATGCTTCCTGAGGATCTTTTGTTGAGCAAAATTGTTTTGGCAATCCTGGCTTTCTTATTATTCCAAATGAAGTTGACTATTGTTCTTTGAAGGTCTGTAAAAAATTTTGTTGGGATTTTGATGGGAAGGGCATTGAATCTGTAGATTGCTTTTGGTAGAATTGCCATTTTTACTATGCTGATTCTACCTATCCAGGAACATGGGAGATCTTTCCATTTTCTGATATCAATTTGTTTTTTCAGAGATTTAAAATTTTTGTCAAATAGATCTGATATTTCTTTGGTTAGAGTTACACCATGGTATTTAATGCTATTTGCAGCTATTGTAAAGGGTGATGTTTTCCTTACTTCTTTTTCAGCCCTTTTATCTTTAGTGTATAAGAGGGCTACTGGTTTCTTTGAGTTAATATTGTATTCTGCTACCTCGCTGAAGATGATTATCAGCTGTAGAAGTTCCCTGGTAGAATTTTGTGAGTCACTTATGTATACAATCTCTTTCTTCAATGATTTAAAATTTTTGTCAAATAGGTCTGTTACTTCTTTGGTTATAGTTACTCCAAGGTATTTAATACTATTTTCAGCTAATATGAAGGGTAATGTTTCCCTTATTTCTTTTTCAGCTCTTCTGTCTTTAGTGTATAGAAGGGCTACTGATTTCTTTGAGTTTATCTTGTATCCTGCTACATTGCTGAAGGTGTTTATCAGATGTAGCAGTTCCTTGGAAGAATTTTGTGGGTCACTTGTGTATACAATCATATCATCTGCAATCATATCATCTGCAAATAGAGATATTTTGACCTCTTCCTTTCCAATTTATACCCACTTAATCTCCTTTTGTTCTCCTATTGCTTTAGCTAAAACTTTGAGAACTATGTTAAATAAATAATGGAAGAGGGGACAGCCTTGTCTAGTTCCTTATTTTAGTGGGATTATTTGAGTTTTTCTCCATTTAGTTTGATGTGGCTGTCAGCTTTTTGTAAATCACCTTTATTATATTTAAGTATTTTCCCTATATTCCTGATCTCTCCAGAGCTTTTAGCATAAAGGAGTGTTGGGTTTTGTCAAAGGCTTTTTCAGCATGTAAGGAAATGATCATGTGGTTTTTTTTTTCCTTCAGTGTGCTTATATAATGGATGATACTTACATTTTTCCATATGTTGAACCATCCCTGCATTTCTGGGATGAAGCCTACTTGATCGTGGTGGATGATATTTTTTTATATGTTGTTGTGTACGGTTTGCCAGAATTTTGTTGAGATTTTTTTGCATCAATGTTCATGAGAGAAATTGGTCTGCAATTTTCTTTATTTGTTGCATCTTTGAGTGGCTTGGTTATCAGGTTTATTGAGGCCTCATAAAAAGAGTTTGGCAATATTCCTTTAGTTTCTACTGTATCCAACAGTTTGAGGAATATTGGTATTAGCTCTTCTTTGAATATCTAGTAGAACTCTGCACTGAAACCATCTGGGCCTGGAATTTTTTTATTTGTGAGACTTAATGACAGCTTCAATTTCCTCTGATGTTATGGGGCTGTTTAGGTCTTTAATCTGGTCTTGATTTAATTTTGGTAAATGGTACCTGTCCAGAAAGCTGTCCATTTCTTCTAGGTTCTCCATTTTTGTGGAGTATAGATTTTCAAAGTATGACCTGATAATTCTCTGGATTTCCTGGGGGTCTGTTGTTATGTCTCCATTTTCATTTCTGATTTTTGCCTTGGATAATCTCCCGTCTGATTTTTGGTTGTTTTGGATAAGGGTTTATCGATCTTGTTGACTTTCTCAAAGAACCATCTCTTAGATTCATTGAGTCTTGTATTGTTCTGTTTCAATTGTATTGATTTCAGCTCTAAGTTAGATTATTTCCTGCCATCTACTCCTTCTAGGTGAGTTTGCTTCTAATTATTCTAAGGCTTTCAGCTGTGCTGATAGTTCTCTAGTGTGGGATTTCTCTAGGTTTTTCATATAGGCATCTAGTGCTATGAATTTTCCTCTTAAGACTGCTTTCATTGTGTCCGACAAGTTGGGGTATGTTGTGGATTCATTTTTGTTAAATTCTAGGAAGACTTTGATTTCTTTCTTAATTTCTTCCTTGACCCAGAGGTGGTTCAGCTGAATGATGTTTAGTTTCCATGAGTTGGTAGGCTTTCTTTGGGTTTTGATGTTGTTGAACTCTAACTTTAGACCCTGGTGATCTGAAATAGTACAAGGTGTGTTAATACACATTTTTTGGTACCTGTTGATATTTGCTTTATGAACTAGTATGTGGTCAATTTTAGAGAAAGTTTCATGGGGTGCTGAGAAATATCATTTTTTGTTTGGGTGGAGGGTTCGGTAGATATCTACTAGGTCCATTTGGATCATACCTTCTGCTAAATCCCTTACTTCTGTGTTGAGTTTATGTCTGGTTGACCTATCCAAGGATGAAAGTGGGATATTGAAGTCTCCTAATGTTAGTGTGTCAGGTTTGATATGGGGTTTAAGTTTAGAAGTGTTTCTTTTACATATGTAGGTGCCCTTGTCTTGGGGACATAGATATTCAGGATTGAGAGTTCATCTTGGTGAATTTTTCCTGAGATGATTAAGTGCTAACCTTCCTGGTCTCTTTTTATTGATTTTAGTTTAAAGTCTACTTTGTTAGATATTAGAATGGCTACACCAGCTTGTTTCTTAGGGCCATTTGATTAGAAAGTCTTTTCCCAACTCTTTACTCTGAGCCTGTGTCTGTCTTTAAAGTTGAGGTGCATTTCTTATATGTAGCAGAAAGATGGTTTCAGTTTTTGTATCCATTGTGTTAGAGTATGTCTTTTCATAGGTGAACTGAATCCATTGATATTAAGGGATATTAATGACCAGTGATCAATATTTCCCATCATTTTTGGTAGTAGCTTGCATTCCTTTTTTTTGGTGGTGGGTTTCTTCTGTGGGCTTACCAATTGTCTGTGGTTACATGGGTGTTTCTGGTTTCCTTAGGTTGGAGTTTTCCCTCTAGGGCTTCTTGCAGGGCGGGGTTTGTGGTTAGGTGTTGTTTAAATCTGGTTATGTCATAAATATCTTGTTTATTCCATCTATGTTGATTGACAGTTTTGCTGGGTACAGTAGTCTAGGTTGGCATCCATGCACTTTTAGTGTCTGTGTAACTTCTGACCAGGACCTTCTTGCTTTCATTGTTTCCATTGAATAGTCAGGTGTTATTCTGATGGTCTCCCTTTATAGGTGATTTGACCTTTTTCCTTTGCAGCTCTTAGTATTTTTTCTCTATTGTGTAGGTTTAGAGGCTTGATTATTATATGGTGAGTAGTCTTTTTTTGTGGGTCTAGTCTATTTGGTGTTCTGTAGGCTTCCTGTATTTTTTATAGGCATTTCCTTCTTTAGGTTGGGGAAGTTTTCTTCTATGATTTTGTTGCATATATTTTCTGTGCCTTTGAGCTGATGTTCTCCTTCTTCTATTCCAATTATTCTCAGGTTAGGTCTTTTCATGGTGTCCCAAATTTCCTGGACATTTTGTGTTATGACTTTTTTGGTTTTAGTGTTTTCTTTAACTGATATATCTAATACCACTATTGAGTCTTCCACCCCAGAAATTCTCTCTCCCATCTCTTGGATTCTGTTGGTTATGCTTACATTTGTAGTTCTGGGTCGTTTTTTCAGGTTTTTCTTTTCTAGTTTTGTCTCAGTTTGTGCCTTCTTTATTGTTTCTATTTCAGATTTTACTTCTTGGCAAATTTCTTTCACCTGTTTGCTTTCTCTTTCTTGGTTTTCTTTATTTTCTTTCAGGCCTTTGTTCATCTTTTCTAATTTTCTGTTTGTATTTTCTTCAATTTCTCTAAGCGACTTTTTTATATCCTCTTTTAAGGCGTCTATTAGTTTCATAAAGCTGTCTTTAAGGCCGTTTTGTTCTGTTCGCTTTTTGTTGTTATTTTTGAGTCTTGAAGCTATAGAGCTACTTGTTTCTTCTGGTGGTGTCTTGTTGACCTTTGTATTGTTGTGTGTATTTTTGCACTGCCCTCTGTCCATTGTTTCCCCAATTCTCTCTTTGTTAGTTCTTGGTCAGCTCCTAGTGAGTTGTTGGTCTGAGAGCTCTTAAGGCTCTGAAGGCTCCTAATTAGCTGTGTGCTCAGAGGGTCAGCTGTTCTCGTGAGGTGGCAGTGTTATGCCAGTCATCACCTCTTGACCTCTCACCTCTCAGCCGTGTGCCCAGGGACTGGGCTGTTCCTCCACTGCTATTACACCAGCCATGAACTGAGTGGGCTGTGCTCAGCACCAAAGCCAAGAAGCCGACTCAGGGCCCGGGTTCAGGTGGCGGAAGTCACCTTCTGACCTCTGATCTCCCAGCTGTGCTCCTAGGAACTCCCCTGCTTCCCTGCAGCTACCACGCCAGTCCCTCTATGTGCAGACTGTGCTCCTTGCCAAAGCCGGGCTTTATACCTCCGAGGCGTGCGCCCAGGACCAAGGGACCCAGCTGTTCCTTTGCTGCCACCCTCCCAGCTGTGTTCTGTTCTGGGCAGGCAGTGGTCTGTGGTGCAGCAGTGGAGCAGCCTATCAGGGCCCGGGTCAAGGGTGGAAATCACCCTCTGACCTCCGACCTCTCAGCTGTGCTTTTAGGAACTCCTCTGCTTCCTTGCTGCTACTGTGCTAGTCCTCATCTGTGCAGACTGCATTCCCTGCCGAAGCTGAGTTTCTTATCTCCGAGGTGTGGGCCCAGGACCAGGGGACCCAGCTGTTTCCCCCTGCTACTTTCCCAGCGGTGCTGTGGTTTGGCACTTGTCTGTGCTGCAGCAGCAGCAGTGTATCAGGGCCCATGTTCAGGGACGGAAGTCACCCTCTCAAACACTATTTTTATAAACCCTCTTTTCAAGGCAGTCCCACTGTGGCAGCATGCTGGCCATCCTCTCTGACAAAGTGCTTTAGCCCCAACAAGGACATTGCCAAGAGCCTCTCTGATCTCTTGTTAAAGGAGAAGAGCACTACCAGTTTTTGCTGTTTTGGAACAAATGTCTCTTCTCTCCTAAATTAACTTATGGGACTGATGTTGTCTCCTAGACAACTAGGATTTCTTTGAGAAACTTGGCAAATAGTGTGCTGAATAGAGTCTGGATGTCTTACGTAGAAAAAAGTTGCTGTGATTGATAACTAATTGTGCTCAGTACTGGGAGCTCCATGGGGAAACTTCTAAGCTGTGTTCATACTTCTGGAATTACCATGACCTTACTGGCAAGACTGCACAGGATCTTTCGTTTTAAGTTCAAGTCAAAACATTTGATTAGATGATTCTATTATATGATGGCATATAGATGCATGATCCTTTCAAGCTGTTTTGTTGTTGCTGCTAGTCTTTTTTTATCCTGGAAGGACAGCAACATTTGGAAGGTGTTGGGATGTCTTGAAGGGAAAGGAAGTCCAGCAGTGAAAAGATGGGACAAGTGTAGAACAGCTAGTCCATTTCTGAAGCTATCCAAAGAAATGCAATCAGCATACCAAGGAGGTGCCTGCTTATGAGTGTTTACTGGGGCCCTATACACAGTAGCAAAAATAAGGAATCAGAATAGGTGCTCATTAACAGGTGTGCAGATACAAATGTGTGGTGTATATACATAGTAGAATAGATGAATGGAACACTGGCATTTGCAACCAAATGAATAGACCTGGAGAATATATGTTAAGTGAAATAAGCTAGGAACAAAACATAATATTCTCTCATTCATTCTCTCTCTCTCTCTCTCTCTCTCTCTCTCTCTCTCTCTCTCTCTCTCTCTCTCTCTCTCTCTCTCTCTCTCGGAAGCTGAATGAATGGAGTCTACCCAAGTGTGAACAGGGATCACTGGAGACTGGGAAGGGTACAGGGGGAGGGGTAAGGCTGGGTTTGGTCAGTATATATTACATATATTTTTGTGATATCTACTGAACATTATTGGAATCCAAAATTCAGAAATACTAATCAAAATGAAATAGTCAAATTGAAAACACTACAGGCTTGAAAAAGGTCCTAAGTATAAGTGTACAAACCAAGGTGTAGAGTGACCATGGGACTGCTTACAGCAATGTACCCTGCTGTGATCCAGGAGCAGCTGGCCATTTCTAGGGCTCTCTGTTCATCTGACTTATTACTGTGCTCTGGGCCAATATAACCTAGGATGCCACCAAACTACTGTAGATTCAGCCATGTGTGTTCAATTGCTAACTTCAAAATTTGGTTTTGGTGCACACCTTTCAGAGGCTTTATGTGGAGAAAGAAGGAAGCCATTCACAGCCTCCACTGCATATGACTGATGCTGCTTGCACTCATCTGCAGATGCCCATTTGTCACTGTTTACCCTGTGCTGATAACAGTTATGACAGTTATGCTCTGCAGATGCTAGTAATCCGTTCTTTTTCTTTTTGTCCTTCAACTATTGGGCGATTCTAAGCTTCCTCACCTGACCTCCTGCCAACTCATTCTTTATCATATAGTATATGAATATGCTGTAGGCACTGGAAGATTTCATTTACATGAATGGAACAAAACATGTGCATCAGTAGCTA
Organism: Sigmodon hispidus; assembly: GCA_004025045.1. Classification (NCBI taxonomy): domain Eukaryota; kingdom Metazoa; phylum Chordata; class Mammalia; order Rodentia; family Cricetidae; genus Sigmodon; species Sigmodon hispidus. The sequence goes on along the minus strand of PVIH01006778.1, from coordinate 31,824 downwards.
TAACTTAATGTATTTCAAGTGATTTGAATATATCAAAAGCCCTGCATCTAGTTTGTTCTTATCAGATTTCAAAGGAAAAAAATAACCCTGAAATACTAAAATTAATGAAGTCATCTAAATTTATACAATGGTAGACAACGGAAGCTAGGTTTGGAGCGATATGATGGAGTGGATATTTGTACTTCCCATAGCAGTTATATATCAAAATATTCACCTTAATATTAAGAGGTGGAGCTTATGAGGTGGAGCTCCAGTGAATGAGGTTAGATGTACTCTTATAAAGTGAACCCCAAGAGTTCCTGCCCCATTTACAATGCCCCATGGAGTAGGCCCCATCTGTGAACTAGGAAATAGATATTCATCGCATATGTAAGCTGCTAATGCCTTGGTTTTAGGATTTTCTATGACCATGAAAAATGAATGTCTGTTATTTAAGCCATAAGTCCAGTGGTATTTTTGTTCAGTAATCAGTGAGCCAACCAATGAAAAGGAATAGGTGTGGAATATGTTGCCTCCACAGATGATTCTGTCAAAGGAGCTAACACTCTACCTGACAGACTGCCAGCTTGTGTTCTATATAAATAAAGCTCGATTTCAATTTTTTTTACACTGTGTTGAGCAGAGATCCTACCTACAGTATAGTAGCTGCCTATCAAATGTTTGTGGAAAATATCTATTTAAACACACAGACATATCTATAGTGATACTTACATATCTGTTAACCATGTATGGCAACAATAATGAGTGAAATCACCTAAAAAGTTGAATTAGCAGAGAATTGCCTGTCATTATTGGAACAAGTGTTTATATGGTATTACTGTCTTTATTATATACTAGGGTTTCTTCTTCAACACACTGTATATTACCAGTGTGGCTGCCCATCTCATCCATTATTAGAACTGAGCAGGTCTGAGTTTATGGAGCTTATCAAGTACTTTACAGTATCCATTTGAAATTTATACATGTTTTCTTCAAATATAAGGAATATATTTTTCTTTTAAAGGGTTTATAATTGCATGTTTTTATTTTAAAAGCTTTGTGTTAGTGGTCACTCAATATTTCTAAATGTTGGTATTACCTGGGTGTGGTCACTTTTAAAAATTACAAATATATTTCTTTTCCCTCAGACTTTCTGATTTAATAGCAATGAAATTTAAGGTGAAAATTGAAGTTTTTAAATCTGCCTAGGAATTTTTAATATAAAGCAATGTGTGGGCAGCTGTGGTATGAGCCATGCATAGTGAGCCATCAGATCTAAATCTGAGCATGCGTCAGACATGTCTGTTTATCAATTTTTTCTGTATTCACTTTGCACTGAAATAAATACATACCACCCACTATCCTCCAGGCAATGTGAAGATGTAGGTTCCATAGCAGTGAATGAAAGGGCATATCAATACTATCTAGCAAAGGTAATAAGTGGACAAAGACAGTATGCAGGTGAGTTAACCAATGCTCTAAGTATGTTTTTTATTAAAAGTTATAGAAAATGAGAAGTTCACAGCTGAGATGTTTCAGAGTCTGGTGGAGTTCCAGGCAATGAAACAGCATGGAGGATTACTGCAAAGCAGGAGAGAGCCTGTTCTTTTTTAGAGGCTGGCATGTCTCCTAGTACAGGCTGACAAGGCAGTTAGCAAGGGGCATCTGGTGCACGGCCTTCTAAGCCATACCAACAGTTGGTGGGTCTATAACATTATTAAGATGATGGATGTGCAAGGCTGAGCTGGAGATGAGGATTAGTCTCTACTTATCCATTTTAAGAGTTCCTTTTGGTGCTATTTCACTATCTGAAGTGAAAAGTGATAAAATATTGGAGAAGACCAGTGGAACTTAGTTCAAAATTGATTTGAAAATAGAATCTTTGGGCACCTTTGGTGAGCTGTATAAGTGCTACAAAGAAAGAAAGAATTACTCATGTGCCCACATGTATGACCTGAGAGTGTTTGGTGGGTAGTTGTGGATGCAGATTTGAAAGTCAATTTAGTACTTCCATTTGGTATATTAACTTTGAGATAAAAAATGCACATTTGAACAATGCTATTCCCTAGAGGAGAAGACAACATTTTCAGCTCTCCAGAAATGCCATTTTGATCTTTTAGTTACTATACTGACACTTTTTCATTTAATACTTTAGTGTGGTCAATTTTTGTCAAGTCCTAAAACAGTAATTTCCAACCTGTGGGTTGAAATCCCTTTGGGGGTTGAATGATCGTTTCACAGGGGTCATCTAAGACCATCAGAGATTACATTCATAACAGTAGCAAAATTCCAGTTATGAAAGAACAATGAAAACAGTTTCAAGGTTGGGGTCACCACAACATGAGGAAATGTAGTAAAGGGTAACAGCATTAAGAAGGTTGAGAACCACTGCCTTAAACGTCTGTATTAAAACTCGTCATCTGCAAATGTAGGCTGGTCAGATTTCTTCTTCCTTATATGAATTCCTCAGTTTATTACTGTTATTATTTTGTAGGCTGGAATTTCTAACATGGTGCTTCAAGGGTCAGGAACAGAAGATCTTTGCTTTGGTCTTGCCCTAAGGTGCTATGCTTACTCTTTCATCATTCAACGTAATGTCAGATGTGGGGCTTAACAAACCTTTTGATCAGGCTGGGGAAGACTTGCATTCTTACTTTGTTGATTGTTTTATCAAAACAGGATAATTGTTTACATCAAATGATTCCTCTGTGTTCGCTTCATCTTTTTATGTTATTATGCAAGGTTCTTTTTTTCCTTTGCATTCCCTTACCTTCCTAATAATACCATGTTAATATATTTTCCAATGATAAAGCAAGTTGATATTGCTGGTCTCAATCCAGTTGATCATGGCATAAAATGCTGCTTCTTTGGTTCATTAATGTTTCATTGTGGTTTTGGTGTCTGTCTGTGTTCCTGAAGGATACTGTTCTGTGTCTCTTTTCATATGAAGCCTTTGACTTAGATAAAATGAGAAACTTTGTAAGATTTCCTTGAGTTGTGTTCTTTCTGTTCTGTGTGACAGTGCTTATGGAGATCAATGTCACAGTGTCACAGTGTGCTGGTGGTTGCATCCTATATCTAGTTCTACTGTGTGGGAAGAAGTTTTATTTCAAATTCAATTTGTTTACTGGTTATTGGCCTATTCAGATTTTCCATTTTTTTTCTTGTCTCAGTTTTGACAATTTATTATTATTTTTGTTGTATGTGATGTGTTTGTATGTTCTTATGTGTACACAGGATAGTGAGTGGTATGTACAAGTGCACATATGTGCAGTTATGCACTACTATTCGTCTGTGGAGATCAGAGGGCAACCTCAGATATCCACTGGGCACTATCCTTTTTTAAAATATAAAGTCACTGAACTGAAGCTCTCTGAGAATGCTCTTGTGGCTGGCCAGTGAGTCCCAGGTGTAGTGAAAAGTTTCTGGCCCAGACTTGCTCCAAGATCCCAGACCAGCAGTCCCAAATAATCATACAAAGTCTTGTATTAATTTTATGCTGATTGACCTAGGACCCAGGCATATAACTTGATAACTCTTTACTCTTAAACTAACCCTTAATTCTTATCTTGTTCATCTATGTCATGAGGCTCAGTACCTTTTCTCAGAACAGCATCTCAACTTCTTTCCTCTGCGTCTGCTGTCATCTCATCGTGGTGTCTCTGTGGTGTCTTTCTGGCTTCTCTGCAGCATCTCTACTCTGTTCTTTCTGTTCCCAGAGATTTTTAGTCTGGTAGTCCCACCCACACTTTCTTTAGACAATCAGCATTTTTATTAAACCAGTAGGCAGGACAATTATTTACAACATGCCAGAATATAGTCCCACTACACCCAGAGACCTGCCTTTCTCTGTCTCTCCATTATTTAAGTCCAGAGCACATATCACCATGCCTGGCTTTTTTATTTTGATATGTGATCATGAATTAATTTCAAATCCTCAAGCTTACAAGGCAAGCACTTTATCCATCATGCATCTCCTCAACTCAGTGTGTATATTCTTGAGTATGTGCATCATGTAGCATTATTTTTTTCTTGAGACAGGGTCTCACTGTGTAGAGATGATTAGCCTGAAGCTCACTTTGTAGTCCAGGGTGGCTTCAAACTTACTGTCTGATTCTGCCTTCTCAGTGCTGGGATTAAAACCATGAGCAACCACACCAGTCTGTCATCTGACTTTGTTTACACCCAATTGTTCACAATACCACACAGAACACTTTCCACATCTGTGGGTTTGGAAATGGTGGCTCTTCTTCCACTTGTCATTTTTATAATTTCTGTCTTCTTTTCAATATCTGGTATTTTGTGGTACTAGTTTGTCAATTTTGTAAATATTTTCAAAGGACAAACTTGATTTTCTTTCTGTCTTCCATGCTGCTGCTTGCCGTTTTAAGCCCTGATTTCCTTGTTCTGCTGGGGTTGTGTTCAGTCTCTTCTTCATTTTCTAATTTCTCAGATGGTTTCATTTATCTATTTGGTGCCTGTTTACCTGGTTAGAGTCATTTTATTTTTTTGAATTTTTAACTCAACACATTTTTGTGTGTAGATCTGAGCTGAATACATGTGTAAGTTTATTTATTCATGAACACAGTTAGCATATAGACTAGTTTTGTCTCTCACAAATGTCTGTTAAGCTGTCCCTTGGTATTTAATTCATTTCTTACTCCTAATGCTAGGTACCCCTCATCTGTTCCATATGTCTCTGTAGTTTTGTTATGAACAGAGTGATAATAATTGGTGTTGGTGAAATTTTCCTCCCTGTGATAAACATCATGACCAAAAGCAACTTGGGGAGAAAAAGGTTCATCTTCTCTTATAACGCTCAATTCACATTCCATCACTGAGGGGACTCAAGGAAGGTACATGGGGCAGAAATCTGGAGTTATAAACTGAAGCAGACATTATAGAGGACTGTTCACTGTCTTGTTTCTCAAGCTTGTTCAACTACCTTTGCAGTATAGGCCAAACTCACTCTCCCAGGTATGGCCCTGTCCATGGTGGGCTGAGTCCTCCCACATCAATCAGCATGCAAGAAAATGCTCCACAGAACTGTCTGATGGGGACAATTCTTCAACTAAGATTTCCTTTTGCTAGGGATATCTATGTTAGTATCAATTTTACAAAAGCTAAATACGACAAGTGTGTGTGGACTTCTTTAGTTCATCATGGCATATTTGTGCCATATTTTTATAAGAATAACTCATCTCTTTGTGAAGATCAAAAACTCATATCTTTTTGAGAATTAGTAACTTATCTCTGCTAAAGTTTGGAGGTCAATGTGCTTTAAAAGCCTGGTAGCCTAGAGATCTGTTTCTCACCATTATATTACTAGGAGATAGTGAGACTATTAAGGGCTGGGGCCTTGTGTTAAGTCTTTGAGTTATGGGATACATGCTCTTGAAGGGGATATTGGGATTATAGCCCCTTTGCTTCCTTTCTTCCAGGTACTCTCTGAAGTGATTGAATTTAAAATACCACATGCTCCCACCATAGTAGGCTGCCTTGGCACAGGTTCAAAGCAATGAGAACAATCAATCAGGAATAAAATCTTCAAAACACTGAGAAAAAATGTCTTTTTTATTTATACATGTCATATCTGGTGTATTTGTAGTTAAAACTGATTAGCATAATTTCTTGTTATTACTCAATAGGAAGCCACTGTATATAATATCATAGTTCATGCATTTATTTTGAAAGACATTAAAGAGACACCAATTGGGGCTATGAATCCTCCTGTCCAGATTTTCTTGAAATATAACTTTTTCAATTCTCTAAAATCAATGCAACCACAGGACACATTTAACTTTAAGGTTATAAGAAGCTATCACATGATTTCCCAAATGGATTTTGAAGCTTTGTTGTTGGGTCCATACACATTTGTGGTTAGTGTGTCTTGATGGATAAAATGAATCTTTCGTCATTATAAATATGATCTCTCTCATTCCTGAGACTCCATTGTTCTAGAGTCTGCTGTGTCTAATGTATGTCAATATAGCTGTCCTAGCCCGTCTTATTGTTACCTCAGGACTCTTCATCCATCATTTTCCTTTGGACATACCTGTTTTATTATGCATAAATGTCATTTTCATGAAGACACCATGCCATTGATTCTTTTTCTTTTATACATCCAGCCCAACAATCTATACCTTTTAATCACTTTGTTTCAATTATTTTCTTTAATGTATTTTATACGTTTGTGTTAAGTGATACTCACAACTTTCTGATTTTTTAGACTTTTTGTTTGTTTGTTTTTGACAGAGGGTCTCTGTATGTAGTCTTAGCTGTCCTGAGCTCACTGTGTAAACTAGGCCGACCTCAAACTCACAGACTTGCCTGCCTCTGCTCCCTGAGTGTTTGGACTAAAGATACGCGCCACGAGCCCAACTCTAACTTCTCTGTTTTAACTCTGTCTCCTTTGCACAATGTTTTACAGTCAGTCTAGAATTAATACTTCACTACATAGTGTAGAAGTTAGAACACTGCACAGTGGGTCCCTTCACTTTACCATCTCCATGTGGCAGCTTTCAGCAGTAGTTTCTCCCACAATCCAGGGAAGCTGTATTCTGAACATGGTACTGTGGAGAGTACTGATCCCTAAATATGGTTTATCTCTGTATATAATTGATAAAATGTAATGTTTAAATTAGATACAGTAAAGGATGAACATCACCTAATTGTAAAATAGGATTTATAGCATGATACTATAACAACTTATGGAAACAACCTAGATGTCCCTCAACTGAAGAATGGATTAACAAACTGTGGTGCATCTACACAATGGATTACTACTGAGCAGTAAGAAAAAATGATATCCTAAAATTTGCAGGCAAATGGATGGATTTGGAGAATATCCTCCTGAGCGAGGTATCACAAACCCAGAAAGATAAGCAGGGGATGTACTCACTCATTAGTAGACTTTAAACAAAAAGCAAAGAATGTCCAAGCTGCAAACCACAACCACTGAACAGCCCGTGATCTGAAACACCTTGGACCGGCACCTTGGGGCCCATTCCCTCCATAGGAACACCTGACCCTGTCTTGATGTTGGGATGAAGAAAGCTGATCTGGCTGGAGTGGATGCTGATCTAAGCCACCTTGGTACCTTGGTACCTTGGAACCTCCTGTCCTTGCTGCGGAGGAGATAAAGTGAAGTGGAGAAGAGAGAGTGACTGGGAGGGGTGGACAGGGGAAGGGAGTCTGAACAAGGGGGATACATGGATTAAAAAATATGACTTTATTCATAAAAAAAGAAAGAAGAGAAAGAAAAGTAGAGTAACTTTGAATTTCTATTTCAATAACTTTACTACAAAATTATCCACATGAAATTTCTAGGATTAATATATTCCTTTAATTTATTTATATTGCAAATAAAATTGTATTTATTATTTAAAAAAGAATATGTGCTTTACTTTGTTTTTTCTTAAAAAATATTTTTTTGTACTTTTCTTGTCCGTTTTGGTGATTTTACATCATGCACCCATCAAACTCAGTTATCAGTCCTCTCATATTCATACCCACATTTATGATCTCGCCAATTACAAAAACGCCCATTGATGCTGCTTATTTACCCAGTGGAGCATAATTAAACTCCCTGTGGCCAGACCCTTAAAGAAAACAAGTCTTTCTTCACTCACATCCCTGCCAGAGGCCATCAATGCAGAAGTGGGGCACTGTGTCATTTAGCTATGTTCTAGCCTTGCGTTCTTGTATACAGTTTTAAAAGTTCACTAAAGAGTGAATACATCCCCTGCTTCTCTTTCTGGGACTGTGATACCTTACTGAGAAGGATATTCTCCAAACACATTCATTTGTCTGCAAATTTTAGGATATCCATTTTTTCTTACTGCTGAGTAGTACTCCATTGTGTAGATATAACACACTTTGTTGATCCGTTCTTCAGTTTAGGGACATCTAGGTTGTTTCCAGGTTCTTGCTATTATGAATAATGCTGCTATGAACATAGTTGAGCAAATGCTTTTGGGGTGAATGTGCATCGTTAGGACATATGCCTAAAAGTGGTATTGCTGGATCCTTGGCGAGATTGATTCTCAGTTTTCTGAGAAACCACCATACTGCATTCCAGAGTGGCTGAACAAGCTTACACTCCCACCAACAATAGAGGAGTGTTCCCCTTGCTCTACATCCTCTCCAGCATAGGCTGTCAGAAATGTTTGATCTTAGCCATTCTGTTTGATCTTAGCCAATCTAACAGGTGTTAGGTGGTATCTCAAAGTTGTTTTGATTTGCATTTCTCTGATGGCTTAAAATGTTGAGCACTTTTTCAATTGCCTTTCAGCCATTTGTAATTCTTCTTCTGAGAATTCCCTTTTTAGTTCTGAAACCCATTTTTTAATTGGATTATTAAGGGTTTGGGGCTCTTAATAACTTCTTGAGTTATCAATATTTTTTACAGATCAATCCTCTGACACTTGTACGGTTGGTAAAAATCTTTTCCCATTCTGTAGGTTGTCGTTTTGTCTTATTGACTGTGTCCATGGCCTTGGCTTACAGAAGCTTCTCACTTTTAGGAGGTCCCATTTATTGATTGTTGTGCTTAGTGTCTGTGCTACTGGTGTTATATTTAGGAAGTGTTCACCTGTGCCAATTCATTGGAGGCTGTTTCCCACTTTCTTTTCTATCAAGTTCAGTGTAGCTGGGTTTATGTTAAGGTCTTTGATCCACTTGGATTTGAGTTTTGTGCAAGGTGATAGGTTTGGATCTATTTCCATTTTTCTACACACTACCATGTAATTATGCCAACACTATTTGATGAAGATTCTTTTTTCCATTGAATATTTTTTGGCCTCTTTGTCAAAAATCAGGTGTTCCTAGGTGTGTGGGTGATCATATGATAATACAAATTCATAAAATATCTACATCATGATTTAGTCACCAAAATGACTATGAGGTAACTAAGGGCAGATAATGTATACATAGTAGATACTCAGAACAAAGTGATGGCTAATATTCTGGGAAGATGGGGCTACTCAGAATGGGGTGCAATTTAAAATATGTGAATTGTTATTTTAGAAATCTGTACTTAGTGGTTTTAGGCAATTGACTATAGGTAAAAGAAAGTAAAGCTCTGCTTAAAAGAACACCATCAGATACTGTAACCATTGTACTTACAATCACACATACTTATTGGAAATTATAAAAAGGATCTATACCATTTATGTCACTTCCTGAAACTTTAGGCTTCCCATTCATGAAATTCTAGCCTGCCTAAGGAACATCTGGTAGCATTTCTTTCTTTCTTTCTTTTTTATTTAAATGGTTTTCTCAGCAGAAGAATTACAAATGGCTGAAAGGCAATTGAAAAAGTGCTCAACATCTTTAGTCATCAGAGAAATGCAAATCAAAACAGCTTTCAGATACCAAGGTTCCAGCAATACCACTACTGGCCATGTTCCCTAAAGATGCACATTCACACTCCAAAGGCATTAGCTCAACTATGTTCATAGTGGCATTATTCGTAATAGCAAGAACCTGGAAATAACATAGATGCCCCTTAAGTGAAGAATGGATTTACAAACTGTGATACATCTACACAATGGAGTACTTCTCAGCAGTAAGAATAAATGATACCCTAAAATTTGCAGGCAAATGGTTGGATTTGTAGAATATCCTCCTGAGCGAGGTATCACAAACCCAGAAAGATAAGCAGGGGATGTACTCACTCATTAGTGGACTCTAAACAAAAAAGCAAAAAGCAAAGCATGTCCAAGCTGCAAACCACAAACCCTGAACAGCTTTGGATTTGAAACACCTTGGATAGGCACCTTGGACCCCATTCTCTCCATAGGAACACCTGACCTTGTCTTGATGTTGGGGTGAGGAAAGCGAATCTGCCTGGAGTGGATGCTGAACTAAGCCACCTTGGGACCTTGGGACCTCCTGCCCTTGCTCTGGAGGAGATGGGAAGAAGAGAGAGTGACTGGAGGGTGTGGGAGGAGGAAGGGATTGAAGAAGGGGATACATGGATTAAAAAAGATGGCTTTATTCATAATAAAAAAGTAAAAGGTTTTTTTTAATTTTACATACCAACCACAGTTCCCCTTTTCTCTCCTCCTCCTAAGCATTTCTTTTAGAGCAGATTCAGTGAGTCATTTTCCTAATTTGCTTTGTTCAAAAAGGCCTTTATCTTACCTCCATTGCTGAAGATTATTTATGTGGAGTATATAACTCTGAGTTAGGTCCTTTTCTTACCCCTTTAGACATGTGGCTGGTTTCTGATGACTCTGCCTCATTCAGATGGCACTCCCCGTGTGTGTGTGTGTGTGTGTGTGTGTGTGTGTGTGTGTGTGTGTGTGTGTGTGTGTGTTCCCTGGCTGTTTTTAGGACCTTGGCCTTGTCTTTAGTCTTCCACTATTCATTGTGTTTTGTTTGGGGCTGGGTTTTTATGTCTTGTTGGGGATTCTCTGAGGTTCTGGCCTCTGTAAGCCTGTCTTGTTCTCAGCTTATGAATTGCATCATCATTCTTCATATGTATTTTCACCAGATTTCCACCCATCTCCTTGGAACTCCATGCTATCACCCTCCGTCTTGAAGGTTTCCTTTAGTATCTGGTTCTCTTTTGATGTTTGGAACCTCCTTACAGTTTCGATGCTGATGTTGGATGCTGATGTTGGATGTTCTACAGTCATCTCTCTTTGGTCCCCTGCCCTTCCCCTTTCATCTTTGTTGCCGAGTAAACTGGCAGGGTTGTTGTCTTTGTTCAATGTGCTGTTTCCTCTAAACATACATTTAGCTAGTTTTCTTGCTGCTGTTGTTGTAATTGTTGTTTTCTCTTGAGACAGGGTCTTACTGTTTATCTTTAAAACAGTGTCATCCTTTCAAGTGTCATCCTCCCAAGTGAAATTCCTGGCATGTGCCACGTTATGGAGTTTTCATTTGATTCTTGTTCATATTTTTATGCCTTTTTAATTGAAATTTCAGTCTTTCAGGTTAGTCACAGGACTAAATTAGCAAGAACCACTCATGGTGCAATAGAGCGTTTATAATGATATACTACACTAAACATTATACAGTAAGGTCCCTTTCATACCCTGTTACCATCACAAATGTAGATTAATAGTATGGCACAGTGCCATGGTCAAGCAGTTCAAGGATGCTAGCAAGTTAGATAACAGAGTGAAACCTCTACTTGCTTCCTTTCATTGACCAAGTGAGTCTTTTAAAAATGCACACTGTTTAGCCACCTTCTCAACCATGGCTAAGACTGGAAAATGAAACCACACATACAGGAGAATCCTGTATATATGAGAATAGGCACCTACTTAAATCTGATACTTGTTTATGTGGTTGCTTGTTTCATCAGCACTCAACCTATGCTGGCTCAGGCTTCACTTCTGACTCTTGAATACAGTCTCAGTGTCACATGGGATTTCAGAGCCATTGCACTGCTGTTGGATCTTGGCCATTAAAGGCTGTAGCAAGACTCATGATTCAATTACCAAAGAGTTAGGTATTTTCTATAAGGCTAAATTAACGAATGCCCAGATCTACATTGTGTTCTGTGATCACAGGACTTCCCCCTTGAATTTTTCCTATTTTAAAATCCCCCATTTCATTTCTATGTCCTGTGACAGAAAACCAGAATTTGGGGTGGGATGCAGATCAGTAGCAGAATACTTTCCTGCCATGGAAATTACACACACACACACACACACACACACACACACACTGGAGGGGACAGACTGACAGACAGAAGGTGGGAGTGGCTTTAATGTGCTTGAACTGCCTTATATTTCTATAGGTTCATGTGTCATGAGCCAAGAATAAGAGAGAAAAAAATTCTCTGGGTCTAAGCACATAAGACCACAGCATCGTTGATCAGAGAGAAGGTTATTCAAGTACATGCATAGAATTGCTGCTCCTGTTCTTGCTACTGCAGAGTTGCAGTATCTTTGGTATTTACCATTACTTTTAAATGATCAGTGCCTTCCTGCAATCACAGCCATGGCATGTGGCAACCACCATAAAGCCAATATACATTGATGCCCTTTCTCATCAAGGGGGATACTGAATAGCTGTGAGTATAGCAGTAGTTCTATGTAAAATAAGAGCTTTGTCAAGGTCTTCAAGGGCTATTTCAGACACTGATTTAAGTTAATGTGGATCAGAAATGTGACAAACATTGCATACAGCTTTGGGGGGCACGGTGAATTTTCATGCATCCCTGTACTCAGGAGATAGTGAAAGAGTTAACTGGAAGCTCCTGTGTCTGCCACTGAGGCCCACAGTAGCCTTCAGAGATGGAATACCAAAGCTATTACAGGAGCATAGTGACTATTCTAGCAATAGTTCTATTGCTGTATAAACTACCATGTCTAAAATCAACATGAGGAGTGCCTTAGTTAGGGTTTCTATTGCTGTAATAAAACACTATGGCAAAAAACAATTTGGTGAGACAATGGTTTGTTTCATCATCCAGGGAAGTCAGGGCAGGAACTCAAGACTGGAACCAGTAGTAGGAACTGATGAAAAGCCAAAGGAAGATTTGCTCAGCCTACTTTTTCTATAGTTCCCTGACCATCAGCCAAGGGATAAAGCTACCCCTCACACACACATTTATCATAATCTAGAAAATGTACTACACGGTTTCCCACAGACCAGTCTGTGGGAGTCTTTTCTTAGGTAAGGTTCTTTCATTCAAAATAACTCTGGCTTGTGTCAAATTGACATAAAGCTAGCCAGCACAAGGATAAAGGGGCATCTTTCAGCTTATAGGTTATAGTCGATCATGAAGTCCAATCAGGACAGGAACACAAGGCAGTGATCAGAGGCTGTGGACAAATGCTGCTTACTAGCTTGCTTCACATGACTTGTTCGGTCTGCACCCTAATATTATGCAGGACCACCTGCCTAGATGTGGCACCATTCCTTGTAAACTGGGCCTTTCCACATCAATCACGAAAATGTCCTACCAACTTGCCTACAGATAATCTGTTTGAGGTATTTTTCCAATTTAGCTTATATTAACTTGACAAAAATACAATAAAAGAAAAAAAGGCTAACAAAACTTAAATGCAAAATATTATCATAAAATATTTTGAAAACAAACAGGTGGCTTGGGATGGAAGAAAGGATTTTCTTCTTAGACTTAACACTGGAATCATGGCACAGAAGTGTAGTAACTGATCAACTACTAACACAGCCCCCCCCATCCAATTACATACCCATATGAAGCTGGATTCTTTACTGTACTTCATGAGAATCTGTTTGTAACTTTCAATAGGATAGTCATTTACACAGTATTCATCCTATTGGTATATGGGTAAGGGGAGAGCTTCCCATATTGTAATGCCCCCTGGATTTCCCTCTTTAAAGTTTTAAACTTTTCCTTTTTTCTGTATGCTTTCATTTTCAATATTTTTAATTATGAATAAAGTCTGTTTTTTATCCATGTATCCCCTTGTTCAAATTCCCTATACCCTACACCCCTCCCAATCATTCTCTCTTCTCTTCATCACCTTATTTCCTCCCCAGCAAGGGCAGGAGGTCCCAAGTTCCCAAGGTGGCTTAGGTCAGCATCCACTCTAGGTAGATCTGCTTTCCTCACCCCAACATCAAGACTGGGTCAGGTGTTTGTTACGGTAATTAACCCACCATGAGATCTATATTAAGTAATGTTTATTATCTAAAAGTCACTTACAGAAAAGGAGGGTGTTCAGGGAGGGGAGAAAAGGTAGAGACGCAGTGCACAGGAGAGTTTCCAGCTGAGCAGTCCTTCCTAACCATGTCACAGGTCCAGAAGCAAGGGCTGCCAGGATCTTTCCTCTTCCAGGCTCTCTCTTCCAGGGGGCTTTACTTCCGATGCTCTTTCCAGTTGACCATGCCCTGCCCGGCTCCAATACTTTGATGTAATCAGAGCTTACCTGGGTAGCTTCTGGTTTCCTGCTGCATCTCCCCATTTTGTCTAAATAAGAAAGTTCTAAACTAAGTATAAAACTACATACTATAGGGATCATCATAAAGGTACTAACATGAATGAGGTCAAAATACTGCTAACAAACAACAAATACGAGGTGCATTTTAATGTCTAGAATGTGGATACGAGGAAATGTACAGGGATTGTTTTAAAGCTGTTTATCTCAGACAATAAAGTTCTAATATCTGAGTATCTTTGCTGAGATGTGAAGCAATGACAACCTCAACTATCTAGTCTTCAACACCGTCAAGACCTGAGAAGGAAAATATATACCTGAAGTCAGAAGCATGATGAAGTAACTTCCAAAATTTAGGAGAAGACGACAGTTAACTATCTGGACAGTCATCCACCACTTCTCTGTACAATGGGAACATCCACCCTTTTGACTACTGGCCTATGATGTCTGACAAATCTCTATAGAAGCAGGGTATTTTGGGGTAAGACTGTCTTATCCCGTCTAGGCAGGCGTAGGCAGTCTCTATCCTTCATCTTGCTCGTCCATATTGGACAGTGAGCACGCTGACAGCAGTCAGGGCAAGTGCAGTCCTTTGCCCCTCAGGCCATTCACCAAACAAGACAATCTCTTTGCAAGATGTCTGTGATGCTCAACACCGTATTTGAGCCATCTCACACTCTGTTCTACCTGAGACAATGTCTCAATACCTAAAAATTGAACATTTATTTCCTTTAGAGGCCATCTGGGGTGTCATGCTTGTGGAGTTATGATCAAAACATCAGCTCTCATGTTGACTAAGCCTTGCATAAAAATATTGTTTATTTTTATTGTCAACTTTGATCTTTGCTCATTTATGGAGGTCTGTCAAAATATGTGTTTTAGTGGTTTATTGGGTATCGTCAAAATTTTTTAAGGGCGATTTATTGTCTATGGCTATATGGTCTATTGTTTTAGGCTTGGGATTTGTTATTTATCTTGAGAAAGCTGTTTTTTTATTGTGACTGGATATGACTGAACTTTTTTTGGCTTGGAGGTTTGACTCTTGGAGGCTTCCCGGGAGAAACCCGAGTTATGTTTTTCGATGTTGAAAGTTTGCCATTTTTGTCTCTTATGGATCTATACTCATTTGTCTAATGTCTGCCTTTGTTATATCTTTTATATAGTCTTGGAGGTAGTGGCCTTTTGTTTGAATCATTCTTGGGATTGGGAGAATTTTCATATATGCCTTGCCTATAATTTTTCTTTATATGGCCTGGCTTATTATAATTGAAACAAATGATGTTTTGATTTTTTTATCTTAACATTAGCAATGACTTGTTCTATCCAATTCTCTTCATCAATGTGTAGAGATTTGGCATTAATTGTAAGTTGAATCTATTTTTTTAAGGGTGTGCCTCTAATCTTTAATGGCATGATTAATTTTTTACACATCATATTAGCATGATCGAAGGCCAAAGAGAATATCAGTTGTTTTTGAACTCTTGAATCTGACACTGCTCTATTTATAACCTGAGTCAACCTCTGTAAAAAGTCTGTATAAGGCTCTTTTGGACCTTGTTTAATTTGAGTACATGACTCAAATTTTTGTCTTGGGTCTAAAACTTTTTTCTAAGCATTTAAGGCAGCAGTACGGCAAAGCAACAGGGCATAGTTATCATAAGTAGCCTGAACTGATATATCAGCAAACTGGCCTTTTTTAAGGATTTGTTTTTTGGAGATGGTAACATTTTTAGTTTGATCTTGAGATTTTAAGGCTTTAGCCTCTTCCCTAAACTAATTTTTTTATTGCAAGCTTTGAATATCATTCAACACTGTGGTTGCCAAATTTTTTCAGTCATCAGGAATTACTCGATTTTGTGTTGACCATGAATTTATGAATTGCTTCACAAAAGATGATTGTACACCATATGTCACTGTGGCTTTTTAAATTGTTTTTAGATCTTTTATGTGGATAGGTTCATAATTATATCTCACGTTGTTTCAAGCCCTTTCACGTGATTGTGATTTTTTGGTCTCTGTCACAACTGGGAATAGTGTTGGAGGAATAGGGGGTAGTCTCCTCATTGTAACCACTCTAGGTAGGGCACCTTTTTTATTGTAGCATCTTTTAAGAGGGGGCTCTGGGTTATCTTGAGCAGATGTTGCCTTAAAATCTTTCTTATACTCTCTATATGATCCTCATAATCTTGTAGCCTAGAGGTAATGGTCTTTTTTAGTGTTTTAAGGTCTTGTATAAATGAACTTTTTAACAATTTTATAGAGTAGAAATTTTTCTCATTCTCTACATCTATATGTTTTAGTATTTTTTGATCTAGTTTTTAAAATTTTTTATCAATATAAACTCTGCATTTTTTTAACCAATGTAGACCTCTACTCTATGGAGGCAATGAGCTTCTTAATTGTCTTAATATGTTCATCCATGTCACACATCTTAACCTCACACACCCTATGGGGAATGTGTTTATCTCTATGCTGGGATCTTTTAAAATAGGTAGGTATAAAGTATATTATCACACAAAAAGCAAAAGAACTCTTGGGTTGAGATAGCCTCCAAATGCATAATCTTAAAAATAATCTTCTATTACCATTGTGAAAAAGTAGGTAAAATTTTGAACATTTATTTGGTCAGACATTGCGGAAGAAAAAAAAAAAAAGATTACCTTTCTCAGATATAATGAGGATTTACGGCCAGCAGTTGTCACTGTTGCGATCAGCAGCAGCAGCAGCGGTACCCCAAACAAGGTGGCGATTTCCCTAGGGCAGCCTTTGTTTTTTAACAATTCCTACCAGCTTGCATAACCACAAATGGTTCTGCCCGGTCTCTGAGATTCCCACTCACTCAGTGCTCTCACTGGCGTTGCCAGGAGGTCCACGTGGCTGGGAGCAAATCTCAAATCCAAAATAGCCACCAGCCCTGAGGCTGGGGGACCCAGCCAGGTTCCGTGGAAACAGCCCCACATTGGGCACCAATTTTTTTTCTTTATTTATTTTGTATTTATCAAGAAAAACAGTAAAATGAATTTAAAATGCTATAATTAACCCGCCGTGAGATCTATATTAAGTAATGTTTATTATCTAAAAGTCACTTACAGAAAAGGAGGGTGTTCAAAAAAAAAGGTAGAGACGCAGCACACGAGAGGGTTTCCAATCAAGAGGTCCTTCCTAACCACACCACAGGTCCAAAAGCAAGGGCTGCCAGGCTCTTTCCTCTTTCGGGCTCTCTCTTCCAGGGGGCTTTACTTCCGGTGCTCTTTCCAGTTGACCACGCCCTGCCCGGCTCCAATACTTTGGCATAATCAGAGCTTACCTGAGTAGCTTCTGGTTTGCCGCTACAGGTATTCCACTGGAGGGAGTGGGCTCCAAGGTGCCAGTACAAGGTATTTCAGATTCCAATTGTTCAATAGCTGTGGTTTGCAACTTAGACATGCTTTGCTTATTGTTTAAAGTCCACTAATGAGTGAGTACATCCCCTGCTTATATTTCTGGGTTTGAGATACCTTGCTCAGGAGGATATTCTCCAAATCCATCCATTTCCCTGAAAATTTTAGGATATCATTTTTTCTTACTGCTGAGTAGTACTCCATTATGTAAATGTATCACAGTTTGTGAATCCATTCTTCAGTTGAGGGACATCTAACTTGTTTTCAGGTTCTTGCTATTACGAATAATGCCACTATGAACATAGTTCATGCCTTTGGAGTGCGAATGTGCTTCTTTAGGGTATATGACTAGGAGTGGTATTGATTGATTCTCAGTTTTCTGAGAAACCGCCATACTGCTTTCCAGAGTGGCTGAACAAGCTTACACTCCCACCAACAATGAAGGAGTGTTCCCCTCCTCATCTTCTCCAGCATAGGCTGTCATCTTTGTATTTAATTTTATCCATTCTGACAGGTGTAAGGTGGTATCTCAAAGTTGTTTTGATTTGCATTTCTCTTGTGACTAAAGATGTGGAGCACTTTTTCAGTTGCCTTTCAGCCATTTGTAATTCTTCTGTTGAGAAATCCCTTTTTAGTTTTGAACCCAATGTTTTGAATGGGTTATTCAAGGTTTGGGGCTCTAGTTTCTTGAGTTAACTGTATATTTTAGAGATCAGTCCTCTGCCACCTGTAGGGTTGGTGAAAACTTTTTCCCATTCTATAGGCTGTCGTTTTGTCCTATTGACTGTGTCCTTGACGTTACGGAAGCTTCTCAATTTCAGGATATCCCACTTATTGATTGTTGGTCTTAGTATCTGTGCTACTGGTGTGATATTTAGGAAGTGGTCATCTGTGCCAATTCGTAGAAGTGAATTTTCCACTTTCTTTTCTATCATGTTCAGAGTGGCTGGGTTTATGTTGAGGTCTTTGATCTGTTTGGATTTGAATTTTGTGTAGGGTGACAGGCTTGGATATTTTTGCATTTTTCTACACACTACAAACTATCTATGCCAACACCATTTATTCAAGAGACTATCTTTTCCATTGAATATTTTGGGAATCTTTGTCAAGATCAGGTGTTCATAGGTTTTTGGGTTAATTTCTGGGTCTTCCATTCAATTCCCTTGATCCACAAGTCTGTTTGTATGCCAGTACCAGGCTGTTTTTATTACCGTAGCTCTATAGTATAACTTGAAGTCTGGGGTGGTAATGCCTCCTACGGTTTTTTTGTTGAGCAGAATTGTTTTGGCAATCCCGGCTTTCCTATTGTTCCAAATGAAATTGATTATTGTTCTTTCCAGGTCTGTAAAAAATTGTGTTGGGAATTTGATGGGCAGTGCATTGAATCTGTAGATTGCTTTTGGTAGAATTGCCATTTTTACTATGTTGATCCTACCTATCCAGGAACATGGGAGTTTTTTCCATTTTATGGTATCCTCTTCAATTTCTTTCTTCAGTGAATTAAAATTTTTGTCAAATACATCTGTTACTTTTTTGGTTATAGTTACTCCATATTATTTGCATCTATTGTAAAGGTGATGTTTCCCTTATTTCTTTTTCAGCCCTTTTATCATTACTGTATAGGACTGCTATTGATTTTTTGCATCCTGCTATACTGCTGAAGATGTTTATGAGCTGTAGGAGTTCCCTGGTAGAATTTTGTGAGTCACTTATGTATACAATCATATCATCTGCAAATACAGACAGTTTCACTTCTTCTTTTCCAATTTGTATCCCCTGAATCTCCTTGTGTTCTCTTATTGCTTTAGCTAAAATTTTGAGAACTATACTGAATAGATAAGGGGAGAGAGAACAGCCTTTTCTACTTCCTGATTTTAGTGGGTGTGCTTTGAGTTTTTCTCCATTTAGTTTGATATTGGCTGTTGGCTTCTTGTAAATTGCCTTTATTATATTGAAATTTTTTTCCCTGTATTCCTGATCTCTCCAGGACTTTTATCACAAAGGAGTGTTGGATTTTGTCAAAGGCTTTTTTAGTGTCTAAGGATATACTCATGTGGGTTTTTTTCCTTCAGTTTGTTTATGTGATGGATGACATTTACAGTTTTTAGTATGTTAAACTATCCCTGAATTCCTGGGTTGAAGCCTACTTGGTCGTGTTGGATGATTTCTTTTATATGTTGTTGCATACGATGTGACAGAATTTTGTTGAGAATTTCAGCAAAATATTCATGAGGGAAATTGGTCTGTAATTCTCTTTCTTTGTTGCGTCTTTGAGTGGCTTGGGTATCAGGGTAATTGTGACCTCATAAAAAGAGTTTGGCAATGTTTCTTCAGTTTCTACTGTATGAAACAGCTTGAGGAGTATTGTTAGTAGTTCTTCTTTGAATGTCTGGTAGAATTCTGAAAGCATCTGGACTTTTTTTTTTTTTTTTAACTTGGAAGGCTTTTAATGACAGCTTCAATTTCCTTTAGGGTTATAGATCTGCTTAGGTAATTAATCTGATCTTGATTCAATTTTAGTAAGTGATACCTTCCCAGAAAGCTGTTCATTTCTTCTAGGTTTTCCATTTTTGTGAAGTATATATATTCAAAGTATGACTTGATAATTATCTGGATTTCCTGGGGGTCTGTTGTTATGTCCCCATTTTCATTTCTGATTTTGTTAATTGGGATATTCTGTCTCTGCTTTTTGGTTAGTTTGGATAAGAGTTTATCTATCTTGTTGATTTTCTCAAAGAACCAACTCTTAGATTCATTGATTCTTTGTACTGTTCTTATTGTTTCAATGTATTGATTTCAGCTCCAAGTTTAATTAGTTTCTGCTGTCTACTCCTTCTAGGTGAGTTTGTTTCTAATTGTTCTAAAGCTTTCAGCTGAGCTGTTAGGTCTCTAGTGTGGGATTTCTCTAGGTTTTTCATATAGGCATCTAGCACTATGAATTTTCCTCTTAAGACTGCTTTTATTGTGTCCCACAAGTTTGGAAACGTTGTGGATTCATTTTCATTAAATTCTAGGAAGATTTTGATTTCTTTCTTAATTTCTTCCTTGACCCAGAGGTGGTTCAGATGAGTGATGTTTAGTTTCCATGAATTGGTAGGCTTTCTGTGATTTTCAGTGTTGTTGAACTCTAACTTTAGGTCCTGGTGGTCTGATATGTTACAAGGGCTTATTTTCATTTTTTTGTATCTGCTGATATTTGCTTTATGACCAATTATGTGGTCAATTTTAGAGAAAGTTCCATGAGGAGCTGAGAAATATATATATTCCTTTGCATTTGGGTCGAAGCTTCTGTAGATATCTAATAAATCCATTTGCATCATAACCTCTGATAGACTCCTTATTTCTCTGTTGAGACTCTGTCTGGTTCACCTATCCCGGGTTGAAAGTGGGGTATAGAAGTCTCCCACTACTAGGATGTGAGAATTGATGTGGGATTCAAGCTTTAGCAGTATCTATTTTACTTAGGTAGGTTCCCTTATATTAGGGGCATAAATATTCATGATTGAAACCTCCTCTTGACCAATTTTTCCTGTGATGAATAAGTAATGGCCATCTTGTTCCGTTTTAATTGCTTTTAGCTTAAAGTCTACTTCGTTAGATACTAGGATGGCAACCCCCACTTGTTAGTGTGTGTGTTTTATAGGAGGAGAGTTGAGTCCATTGATATTAAGGGATATTAGTGACCACTGATTGATATTTCCTGCTATTTTTGTGGTAACTTGTATCAAACTTAATGGAGAAAAACTCAAAGCAATCCCTTTAAAATCAGGAACTAGACAAGGATGTCCTCTCTGCCCTTATCTATTCAATATAGTTCTTGAAGTTTTAGCCAAAGCAATAAAAGAATAAAAGGACATTAAGGGGATAAAATTTGGAAAAAGAGAAGTAAAACTATCTCTATTTGCAGATGATATGATTGTATACATAAGTTGTTTCGCGCATAAGAGCAAGTAGACACTAACAAGGCCACACACTAGAGTTTATTTAAGAGAAGAGTCCCAGGTGGGTCCCAGAGGAGTGAGACAGAGTCAGAGAGGGGACAGAGAAAAAGGACTGGAGCACATGCTCGCAGTTGTTTTAAAGGAAGGGGCATGCACAGGTAAGCATCATGGGTCCAGGGAGGTGCTTCTGGGTCCAGGGAGGTGCTTCCATAGCCAGTGCCTCAGGGTTTACATAGCCACACCCAGGGGCGTGCCTCCATGCAAGGTACATCCCATTTGAGCCAAGTAGGCTCAGCTACATGGAATGCCAGGAATCCTTACATAAGTAATCCACAAAATTCTTCCAAGGAACTGCTACAGCTGATAAACACCTTCAGCAATGTAGCAGGATACAAGATTAACTCAAAGAAATCAGTAGCCCTTCTATACACTAAAGATAGGAGAGCTGAAAAAGAAATAAGGTAAACATTACCCTTCATAATAGCTGCAAATAGTATTAAATACCTTGGAGTAACTATAACCAAAGAAGTAACAGATCTATTTGACAAAAATTTTAAATCACTAAAGAAAGAAATTGAAGAGGATGTCAGAAAATGGAAAGCTGTCCCTTGTTCCTGGATAGGTAAGATCAACATAGTAAAAATGACAATTCTACCAAAGGCAATCTACAGATTCAATGCACTGCCCATCAAAATCCCAACACAGCATTTTTTTGGACCTTGAAATAACAATAGTCAATTTCATTTGGAATAACAGGAAAGCCAGGATTGCCAAAACAATTTTACTCAACAAAAGAACCTCAGGAGGTATCACCATCCCTGACATCAAGTTATACTCTAGAGCTACAGTAATAAAAACAGCCTGGTACTGGCATAAAAACGGACTTGTGGATCAATGGAATAGAATTGAGGATCCAGACATTAACCCAAAAACCTATCAACATCTGATCTTTGACAAAGAGGCCCAAAATATTCAATGGAAAAAAAGATAGTATATTTAACAAATGGTGTTGGCACTGCTGGATGGTAGTGTGTAGAAAAATGCAAATAGATCCAAGCCTGTCACCCTGCACAAAACTGAAATACAAGTTAATCAAAGATCTCAACATAAACCCAGCCACTTTAAACTTGATAGAAAAGAAAGTGGGAAATACACTTCTATGAATTGGCACAAGCGATGACTTCCTAAATATAACACCAGTGGCACAGACACTTAACACCAACAATCAATAAGTGGGATCTCCTGAAGCTAAGATGCTTCTGTAAAGCCAAGGACACTGTCAATAGGACAAAATGACAGCCTACAGAATGGGAAAAGATTTTCACCAACCCTACACATGATAGAGGACTGATCTCTAAGATATATAAAGAACTCAAGAATCTAGAGCCTAAAACCTTGAATAACCCAAACAAAACATGGGGTTCAGATCTAAAAAGAGAATTCTCAGCAGAGGAATTACTAATGGCTGAAAGGCACCTGAAAAAGTGTTCATCATCTTTAGGCATCAGAGAAATGCAAATCAAAACAACTTTGAGATACCACCTGACACCTGGTGGATTGGCTAAGATAAAAGGCACAGAGGACAGCCTATGCTGGAGAGGATGTGGAACAAGGGGAGCAATCCTTCATTGTTGGTGGGAGTGTAAGCTTGTTCAGCCACTCCGGAATACAGTTTGGCGGTTTCTCAGAAAACTGAGAATCCATCTCCCCAAGGACTCAGCAATACCACTTGTGGGTGTATACCCTAAAGATGCACATTCAGACTCCAAAGGCATTAATGTTCAACTATGTTCATAGCAGCGTTATTTGTAATAGCAAGAACCTGGAAACAGCCTAGATGCCTCGCATCTGAAGATTGCATTAACAAACTGTGGTACATCTACACAGTGGAGTACTACTCAGCAGTAAGAAAGAAATGATATCCTAAAATTTGCAGGCAAATAGATGGATTTGAAGAATATCCTCCTCTGTGAAGTATCACAAACTCAGAAATATAAGCAGGGGATGTACTCACTCATTAGTGGACTCTAAACAAACAAACAAACAAACAAACAAACAAACAAACAAGAAATAAGCAAAGCATGCCTAAGCTGCAAACCACAACCACTAAACAGCTTGGGATGAGAAACACCTTGGACTGACTCCTTGGATCCCACTCTCCCTAGAGTAACACCTGACTCAGTCTGATTGGGGGGAGAAAACTGGATCTGCCAGGAGTGGTAGCTGAACTAAACAATGTTGGGACAGTAGGACCTTGGGACTGCCTGCCGCCTGCCCAGGGAGGGCATAGGGAGTTGTGGAGAAGAGAGAATGACCTGTTGTGTTGTGAGGGGGAAGGAACCTTGATTAAGGATATACAAGGATAGAAAGTGTGACTTCTTTGCTCATAATAATAAAATAAAATAAAAAACAAAAAAGAGAGACAGATTTAAATAAACCTAAGATAAGGCCAAGCATTTATAAGTCATAATAAGTCTCTGAGTCATGATTTGGGAGCTGATTTGTAACCGAAAAGAAAAGACATACATACATACAAAAGACAAATTCTATTCTTTATACTCATTGGGTATAAAACCATTCTGTTAAATTGTATCCATGTTTTTAAATAGTGCCACTTGAATGATTGTTTTTTCATGAAATAATTGTAAAGAGCTTGTGAGTCAGCGCTCTGGACTACAGGTTGAGCATCACTGGTCAAACAAAGGCTGGAAGAATTGGAGCCAATGGGGCAGAAGGACCCTGAGTCCCTGAATGACTATGGGGAACAGAATGTGACACCTCTATCATACTAACATACATGAGATTGTAACATCAGTGACATGATTAAGAGATACATCTGGCCTGGCTATGATGTGGCATGCCTTTGATATGGGATGTCTTTCTGTATGCTGTGAATATTTTTTAATAAAGGAACTGTGTGCTGGTATGTTAAAAAAAAAAAAAGAATTTACTTCTAATTGTTCTAAGGTTTTCAGCTGTGCTGATAGGTCTCTAGTGTGGGATTTCTCTAGGTTTTTCATAGAGGCATCTACTGCTATGAATTTTCCTTTTAAGAATGCTTTCATTGTGTCTCATAAGTTTGAGTATGTTGTGGATTCATTTTTGTTAAATTCTAGGAAGACTTTGATTTCTTTCATAATTTCTTCCTTGACCCAGAGGTGGTTCACTTGAGTGATGTTTAGTTTCCATGAGTTGGTAGGCTTTCTATGATTTTTGATGCTGTTGAATTCTAACTTTAGGCCCTGGTGATCTGATATTACACAAGGCCTTATTTTCATTTTTTGTATCTGTTGATATTTGCTTTAGACCAATTATATGGTCAGTGTCAGGGAAAGTTCCATGGGGTGCTGAGAAATATGTATATTCCTTTGCATTTGGATGAAAGCTTCTGTAGATATCAATTAAATCCATTTGCATCATAACCTCTGTTAGACTCCTATTCCTCTGTTGAGTTTCTGTCTGGCTGACCTATCCAAGGGTGAAAGTAGGGTATTGAAGTCTCCCACTATTAGAATGTGAGAATTCATGTCGTTTTTTTAGCCTTAGTAGCGTTTCTATTACATAGATATGTGCCCTTATGTTAGGGGCATAAATATTCAGGATTGAAATCTCATCTTGATCAGTTTTTCCTGACAGGGATACATAATGTCTATCCTGGTCTCTTTTAATTGATTTTACTTTGAAGTCTACTTTTTTAGATATTAGAATGGCAACACCAGCTTGTTTCTTAGAGCCATTTGATTGGAAAATCTTTTCCCATCCCTTTACTCTGAGCCTGTGTCTGTCTTTAAGGTTTAGGTGTGTTGCTTGTATGCAGCAGAAAGATGACTTCTCTTTTTATATTCATCATGTTAGTGTGTGTCTTTTTATAGGTGAATTGAGTCCATTGATATCAAGGGATATTACTGACCATTGATTATTATTTCCTGTTATTTTTGGTGGTAGCTTGTATGTATTTCATTTCTGTGGGATTATCGATTATGGTTTCATGGGTGTGTCTGGCATCCTTACGTTACAGATTTCCCTCTAATGCTTTCTGAAGTACTAGATTTGTGGATAGGTATTGTTTAAATCTGACTTTTTCATGAAATATCTTGTTTACTTCATCAAACTCCATATGGTGATTGATAGTTTTGCTGGGTGTAGTAGTCTAGTTTGTCAGTTATGTTCTTTTAGTGTCTGAGTAACTTCTGACCAGGACCATCATGCTTTCATAGTTTCCACTGAATAGTCAAGTGTTATTCTGATGGGTCTGCCTTTATAGGTAAGTTGGTCCTTTTCTTTTGCAGCTCTTAAAATTTTTTCTTTGTTTTGTATGTTGTATGGCTTGTTTATTATGTGGCAAGAGGACTTTTATGGGGGTCAAATCTATTTGGTGTTCTGTAAGCTTCTTGTAACTTTATAGGCATTTCCTTCTTTAGGTTGGGAACGTTTTCTTCTATGATTTTATTGAATACTTTATCTGTGCCTTTCAGCTGGTACTCTTCTTCTTTTTCTGTTCCTATTATTTTCAGGTTAGGTCTTTTCATGGTGTCCCAAATTTCCTGAGCATTTTGTGTTATGGATTTTTTTGGGTTTAGTGTTTTCTTTAACTGATGTGTCTATTTCCACTATGGAGTCTTCCACTTCAGAGATTCTCTCTTCCATCTCTTGGATTCTGTTGGTTATGCTTATATCTCTAGTTCCAGGTCTTTTCCTCAGATTTTCTATTTCCATCTTTGCCTTCTTTTTTACCTGTTTTTATTCTTTCTATTTCAATTTTTAGTTCCTGGAATGTTTCTTTCATTTTTTGATTTTCCTGTTCTTGGTTTTCTCTCAAGGATTTGTTCATCTCTTCTAATTTTTTTGTTTGTATTTTCTTTTATTTCTTTAAGGGAATTTTTCATATCCTCTTTGAAGGCTTCTGTAATTTCCATAAAGGTGTTTTTCCTGTTTTTTCCTTCTGTTTCCTCTTCATTGCTCTGTTCAGGTCTTGTAGTTGTAGAACCACTAGTTTTTTCTGGTGTTACTTGTTGTTCTTTATATTGTTATATGTGTTCTTGCACTGGTGTCTGCCCATTGATTCAGTGATTCACACTTAGTCAGCTCCTAGTCAGTTGTGGCTAGAGGGCTTGTGTGTCTCCTCTCTGCTCTGAGCAAAGGGTCTGCATGATCTCTGCCTCTACTCTGGACTCCATTCTACATTTTGAAGGCACCTGATTATCCATGATGATGCTGTTCACCCTGGAGTTAGGGCCTGGCTGTGGGATGTCCATTCTCTTAGGGATCACTCAGGAAGGCCCCTCCCAGCTAAAGCTTAGGTCCTGTCTGCTAGCAAGTGTTTGAGATCAGAACCTTGGATGTTTCCCCGGCCCTGGAGAGGGATTCTGTGGATGGGCGGCCAAGAAGCTGGAATCTGCTCACCTCTGATTCCACTTTGGACAGGGATCTGAGTTTTTAAAGTTTTAAACTTTTCGTTGTAAGGGTCTTTTGCCTACTTATTAGACTTACTAAAATATTTTTAGGCTATAGTGAATGGTATTATTTGTTTGATTTTATTTTTTAGTGTGCTTGCCTCAATGTGAGTTTGATCACCAAATGCTTTGGTGTTCTTTGTAAGGGTAGACTCATGATTCCTGTTTAGCCTGCTCTGCAGTGAGCCAGAAGTTCATACATTGAGTTATGTGATCACAGGCCTGCTCCCTCTTCATGATCTGGTACTTCCTTTCAATGTCCAGTGACAGAGAGTCAACATTTGGGATGAGAAGTAACAGGAAGTTTCTTCCACCTGCCTTGTCCCGTGGTCTGGATAAGTCTTTCTCACTCACAATCCACAATGTTTCAGTCCCAAATAAACACACAGAGGTTTATATTAATTTCAGACTGTTTGGTCTATTGCCCATGATGGCTTATTTCTATTATTGTATGTATTGCCCCGTGGCCAGTGGCTTACTGGTACAGTCACATCTTGTTCCATGGGTGGCTGGATCACATCTCCCAGACTCTTGACTTTCTTCTCCTGTATTTCTGTTTAGATTCCCTCTTGGTTATGTTCTGCCCTGCCATAGGCCATAGAAGCTTTTTTATTAACCAATGGTTAATAAAACACATATTTATAGTATATAGAAAGCTCATTCCATAACACTTTCTCTTTTCTATCTAATCAAAAGGAAAAGTTTTCATTTTAATGAGAAAGAGAGAGAGAGAGAGAGAGAGAGAGAGAGAGAGAGAGAGAGAGAATGAATGAACACCAAGGCTGGGGAAGAGAGATTTTGTTGAAAGTACTGATCAGTCCTAGGAGTCGCCAATGTCATATGATCTAGAAACAGGGGTAATTTGACTCTTATTCTGATTTGGATCTTTATTTTCTTCTTTTTTCTTATTACTCTAACTAATACTTCAAATACTAACAAATGAATATAGAGTGTGTCGAGAGTCCTCAATTGTTGTTCCTAGTTTTTATTGCATTGCTTCCAGTTTTCCTCCATTTAGAATGCTTTTGGTTGTAAGTTCATCATGTATAGCCTTTATCAATGTTAAGCTACATTCACTCCAGCCTTGTTTTTATCTGGGACTTTTATCATGAAAGTATGTTGGATTTTGTCAATTGAGATGACAATGTGAATTCTGTCCCTACAGTCATTTATATGGTTTATTATGCATTTTGTTTTGTATATGTTAAATTTTCCTTGCATGTATGGAGTGGATCCTATGTAATTATGTAGAATTGTCTTTTTGGTGTGTTTCTGTTTGGGGTTTGATAGTATTTTATTGAGAACTTTTACATATTTATTGCTATGTAGTTCTCTTTTTTATCATGTCATTACCTGGCCTTGGTATTGGAGTAATACTGGCTTCGTAAATTTGTGTTTCTGCCATTTATATATTTTTTTAATAATCTCAGAAGCTTTGGTTCGATTTCTTTCTTTAAGTTCTCATAGAATTTGAATCCAGGTATAACCCCAGCTGGACCTGGGCTACTTTAGTTGGGAGATTTTTTTATTATTGCTTTGAACTTTTTGCTTCTTAAATAATTTATTTAAATTATTGGTCTCATCTTGGTTTGATTTTGGTGGGTAACATGTATCTAAAAATTTATTCTTTAGGTTTTCTAGCTTAGTAGAATATAGCTTGTAAAATATACTCTTATGATTTTCTGAATTTATTTGATATCTATTGTAGTGTTTTACTTTTATTTTTAATGTTATTTAGATCTCTTTTTTGGTTAATTTGTCTAAGGGTTTGTCAGTCTTGCTGATCTTCACAAAAACATTCTTCATTTTATTGATTTTTGTATTATTTCTTTGTCTCCTATTCCACCATTTTTTCCCCTTGCTTCTATTTCATTGTCTCTGATTTGGTTTTGTTAAGTTTTGGTCTGTTGATTTGGTGTTTTGTTTCTTTTTATTTTTCCAAACTTGACTTACATCAAGTTTTTTGTGTGTTCTCTCTCTGATGTGAAGAACAGCTCATTTCCCTCTTAGGACTGCTTTCATTGAATCTAAGCTGTTTTATGTTGGATATTCATTTCCATTTAATTCTAGAAGTTTTTTGCTTCTTTTTTAATTTCTTCCGTAAATATTCATCATTCAATAGTCTGTTTTTTAACATTTATGAATTTGTAATTTTTGTGGAGTTTCTTTTACTATTCATTTCCAGCTTTATTCATGCTTGTAGGATAGGATACATGGAATTATTTCAATTTTTCTAAATTGCTTGAGGGAAGCTTCCTTGGGTTACTGAAAAGATTGTGTATTCTGTAGTGTTTTAGTGGAATATTCTGTAGGTATCTGTTTGAGCCACTTGCTCTCAAATATTTAATTTTTATATTTTATCTTGATTACCTGTCCATTGGTGAAAGTGATGTATTAAAGTCATCTACTATTACTGTATTGGAGTTAATCTGGGGATTAATGTCTCATTCTATTTATTTTGTGAAATGGGCTACTCATGAGTTTTATGTGAATATATTTAGAATTGTAATAATTCATTTGTTGAATTGTTCCTTTGATAAGAACTAAGTGACTATTATCTCTTCTAATTAGTTTTGGCTAAAAATCTATTAGAATAGTGATGCCTGCTTGTTTCTGGATCCCATTTGCATGGAATAATTCTTCCATCCTTTCACTCTAAGATAAGATAATTTCAGTATTTGGAGAATTTCTTTGTTCTATTTTACATAATTGCTATCCTAGCATGATTTTTTTCTCTCCATAGCCTCTTAGTTATTATTCTTCTTTTCTTTAATGCAAATTATTCTTTTCAGTATCCACTGTAGGAATAGCTTAGTGGCCTTAATTTTTTTAGCTTTATTTTATTACAGGAAGTTTTTCTCTATTGTTTACAATGGATGATTTTGCTGGGTGAAGTAGTCTCAGTTGGTATCCATGTTCTTTATAATTTGAATCATATTCTTGTGTGCTCTTCTGGGTTTTAAAATTTTCATTGAGAAATCAGCTGTTATTCTAATGGCCTTACCTTTCTATGTACCCTGGGCCTTTTATCTTATAGCTTTTGAAATACTTTATCAACATTCAATGACTTAACAGCAGTGTGACGTAAGAAATTCTTCTCCTAACCCTCTCTGTTTGGTGTTCTGTGTACCTCTCATACCTGGATTAGTGCTTCTTTTTCTATGTTTCTTCCAAGATTTTGCTAAAATTATTTTCTATGACTTTGACTTGGAATGTTCCTTCTGCTATGCCCAACCTTCATTTGTCATTTCATTGTGTTCCAAAATTACTGAATTTTTTTATATACTTTTATAGATTTATTACTGTCTTGTAATGATCTGACTGATATACCTCATCTGTAAGCACGTATGATCTGTTCTCTACATAATCTGCTTTCTTTGTTACCCTTTAAAACTGGGTTTTTATTAGGCTGCTTCAGCTCTTCACGTACAACTTTATTTGAGTTTTCTTAAGCATTTTTGTCTCTTTAGTGAATTCAGTTTTCATTTCTCTCTTGTCTTCATCATTCTACTCAGCTGTTTTTTCTGTGGGTGGATTCTTGGACTTCAATCAGAAGTTTATTTTTGCCTTCTTTGTGTTCAGCTGGATTTTTTCATGTTATCTTTGAAGTCTTTGAATGTTTCTATAATTGTTCTTTTGAATTCTGCGTCTTGAGTTTCATCCAAGTTGCTTTTGTAGACTATGATTTACTATGGTATCGGTAGTTTGGGTTGGAGGACATTTATATTGCCTTAGTTTTTATTGTTTACGTTTCTGTGATGTAATCCGTCTATCGGGAGTTAGTGAATAATTTTTGCCTTAAGATAAAAAAATTTTAGCCTACAATGAGAGAGTCCCAAAATGGGACTATAAAGCTTTAGAGAAGCCAGATCTCTTGTGGAGTTCATCTCTGTGGGCTAGGGGCCTAGTCCATAAGACCTTGCGTAAAATGGATGGCGACTCCAGTGAACAGGGTCTCTCATTGGACCAGCTCTGGTCTTATCTGAGCACCTAGCAGAGAAGGCCTTGGACAGGTGTGGAACAGCAATGAGAAATTACTTTTTTAACTACAGATTTTCAGGATTAAAAATGAATAGCTATTAAAGTTGATAAGTTTCTTTCTCTATTTGCCCTTGATATGGTAATGTTTATTGGTTTTAAAAGGTTCACTCAACCTCATTTGGAATATATTTTTGTTGGTCCTAATTCTTTTTCTATTTTTTAGTAGAAGGAATGATTTTTATATGAATGAGTGTTTATGAATACATGATCTTTTGTTCTGTTCTAATTGAGTGTTAGAGGTCTACAGTCTTTATATAAACTTTAGAAACTATTTGTAGAGTTTGTTTTATAAAAAAGATACTTAATCCATGTTTTTGTGTTTGTAAGAATTTTCATGACAAATATTATTTAACAGATATAAATTTAGAATAAAATATGCTGTCTAGATATTTAGTTTCTGCATACCATGTTTAGTAAGATGAATTTAAAAAACTATCTACATAAAAATTGCCTAATTTCTCATATTTACATTTTAATGTAATCTCTTATTTTCTTTTTCTGTGAATAGAATTTATAGACACACCCCTTTCATGCATGACACTGATGATATAATGTAATCCAGTCTGTCATACTCCTTCTACTTTGATACTCCTTCAACCTTTGATACTAACCATTTCAATGAGCCAAATTTAAATCTGTTTAATTTTGTCCTTTTTTCTAAATTTGGCTTTTTAATTAAAAATAAAAAATTTAAATTATTCAGATCCTGGTCTCCTCTCACTTATCTCTATATATTCTCCCCAGCTCTCTACCCATCCAAGTTCTTTCTCTTTCTTTAGAAAACAAACAGGCAAATAGCAAGGAACAAATAAACCAGATAAAAGATGAAACAAACTGAAATAAAGCAAGAGAAACACATACATACACACAGACATGCAGGCACATGCACACCAGACACTGATCTATCGATAAAGCAAGAGAAACACATACATACACACAGACATGCAGGCACATGCACACCAGACACTGATCTATCGATAAAGCAAGAGAAACACATACACACACACAGACATGCAGGCACATGCACACCAGACACTGATCTATCGATAAAGCAAGAGAAACACATACATACACACAGACATGCAGGCACATGCACACCAGACACTGATCTATCGATAAAGCAAGAGAAACACATACATACACA